>BLFK01000250.1:1566816-1596652 GCA_014634185.1 Astreopora myriophthalma | reverse complement strand
CCCCCCCCCCCCCCCTCTTACGATTCGTAATTAAGGACAATTGACAATCTGTTGAAATTCCTACTTAAGCTCGCAGTGGGAGGTACAGACTGTAAAAGGAAAAGCACTCTCTGCACTGTCTCTTGCTCAGTCCTGACGAGTCAAGCATATGCCCGCTCATAGGCTGTTTGATATCATAGCCCGGAGCGAGCAACCACAAATGAATAAGTTAAATCATTCCTCTAGCGTTTCGCAGTGAGGCGTGAAGAGGCACTGACCTTTCCGCGGACTTTGCCCATACACTTGTTGCACAAAGGCCTCTCGTTTTTGTCTCGAGTGGCTCTTGCTTCTGTTATTCCCGACGGCATGACGCTATTGTTAAATTTAGCATGTGAATAACACGCCTGGTTAAGAACAAAGAATTTTCACTCTTCCTTTACGACCCCACAAGAACGCCTACGTTTTGAACTAAACACACAAAAAACGTAAACTTCATTTCATTGGAAAACAAACAAGCAAACAAGACCACAAGGATGTGCTGCTCCATCGCTTCCTCATAGGGTTTTTAGTTCGAAAAAGTAGAGATCTTTCATACGGCAGGAGGTAAGGGTTGAAGATCGACTTGTTTGGGTCACCTAACAGCAATACCTGGCGGTTTTCCTTTAAACTCAACATACTGTAAACACGTCTTTTTTCCAAAACTCTTTTGATCATTGGCCTTTTAGCTTGCTATAGAAACAAAGGGTGAGATTAAAGAGATAAGTTTCAAAGATACAAAGATATTCCCTTCATTTACGGTTTGCGCTTTGAATAGAAAGATCTCGAACACTTTTACCGGAATGTGAACAGATGACACAAGTGGACTGATGAAAACTACCTTGGAACTCGAACTCCCACAAAAACCTCCGTTTCAGCAATTTAATTACAGCGCAATTCCTACTTCAGCATTTCATACATTCTGAATTATCAATGAATTTTTTGAGAACATTTCTCAAAAAACACAATCGCAAAGCTTGGAAATTAAACGTTAGGCAGTTTTTAAAACACGGTTTATAGCCATTACCCGCATCGACAGACGGCGGTCAGTAGAATTAGTACAGGAAAATCGTTTTCCACTACTAATTCTGGTCATTGGTTGCAAAACTAGGTCATTATTTTGGGCCCTCTTTCCATGCTTCCAAGGCGTAATTAGGCTTTTAACGTTGACGAGTTCCTGTCAAGCTTTCAATATGCTGCTGCTCACCGAAGGCTTGAGGGAACATTCCACCCATTAAAGCAATAGTTAGAGCCGCATTAATAAAGAGGAGCGACAATTTGAACCACAGTAGTAGCACCTCGAATGCAACGACGCTGTTTTGCAATTACCCTAATGACATAAATACATGTTTTCATTTGTAATGGGGTGTGAATCCTTCTTTGGCTACGGTTCAGTAATCACCATTGACGCGGTGATATTGTTACGAAAATTCCTAGACTAAACAGACAAGATCAGGTGCTATCTATTATGTAAATATTTATTAAACACGATGTTCGATTTGATTTCAACGAGCCGCAAAACAACCCAGTTTCGAAAGGATCCTCCTTCAAGCATGGGTTGATCATTCTTTAGGCGGCTACAAGTTAGAACAAACAAGATAAGACGACCTTTTTCGTTCAGCCAATCAGCCAGCTCTCCCAAGGGCATTATTACTTTTCCCGCGCCCCGTTAGCAATGACGTCATGGATTAACGACGTAACGCCCTAAGAACACCTTACTTTCTCGCTTCCCATCGAGCATCACTTGGCTCTGAGGTATTGTTTAACTACGATAAACGATAATTCAGCTCATATTTTGCTACAACCTTTGACGTCAACTAAGCCGGCTTCAAAACACTTGGATACATCCCTGTTGATGTTATGTTGGCACATAACGAGCGCAATGAACGAGATCCTTTCTTAACATAATCGATCGCCTACGCTTAGCTTATCATGTGACGACGGTTGTATTCACTCCCAAGCCTTGCAACGACAATCCCGACAACTTCCTGACAACTGAGACCACTTTATATCGGCATTTAGCGCGTACGCTCAGCCCGCCATGGGTTCATGTTTGTAAGGTGAAATCAGTAGCGACGTCTTTAAGGGTCATCAGTTTCTTTCGCACGATTCGAGGTTCAGCAAGGATCGAATGCTCAGATTCTAGAGACAGCCTTCTTTTCTAGTTCAGGTAAAAACAATATAACGTTATCTGTATCGTTTCACCGTTTCATACGACAAGGAAAACACTTACTAGTGGTCATTTTATCGCACGCTCAATCATCAGAAGCGCGTAGGCCAATACGCAACGAGAGTCCACACGAGTATCACGCGCGAGGGAGAGTCTACGTTGTATACGAGCTTCTAACAAAGGTGGTTTGTGAACAGTTGGATTTTCAAACTTCTTAGACAGAGGTTTTCACAGCTTAGACATACAATAAGGCGTCCGCCCTGGAAACTGCAGTGAATTGGAATAGAAACTTGTTCACACGTGGTTTAGGATTTTGCTCAATTCGCGTGACAGTCATTAGTGTATCTTCAGGTGTGGTATTCCGCTACGCTAAGTATATTTTTGGTTTACGCAGCATTTTTGGCTCCATAGTCCAAGTTAAAATCAGAATAGGCTACACCTTTCCAAATCGAGTGGCGACTTCTTGTAAGTCGAAACCAATCACGTTTTCTGAGGGACAGATTATCTATCAGCTACTGTCTTTGATCATTTGGGTTTTGTAGCAATTAATCGGAAGCGGATGCAACCGCAAGACCTCGTACATCAGTTCCGGAATTTGTCGATTGCTCTCGAGAAATTGCGGACACTTGAAAAACATCTATGCGATTCCAAGAGAGGTCCAGTTCCCTATTGCTGTTGGAAAATCACCTGAAAAGGCCCGGGGAAGTTTTTTTTTTTAACCGAGTGATAAGCAGGGTAATTTTATACTAATACTTTGACTAGGAAATACACCTCAGAAATATTTTAGGTCGTACTCCCGGCAAATTATAACCATGACATATCGTGTACGTAAAAATTTCCTCTGTTAATCATTATATTGGAATGTCGTGGTACGCTACATTAAAAATGACGCTTTTTGACCACGGTATTTTCGTGGTTTTGTTTGGTATTTCTCTTGAGAGTTTCGAAATCCTAAAGGGAAATTAATGGCGTGAAATCTGCAAACAAGATGGCGAGAGCGCGCGTCAATTAAACGTGTTCAAATACATTTCCTTGATGTATACTTTAAAATATTTGAGATTAAACGGCATGTGCGTTGAATTATCGGAAGATATTGATATTTATTGACCCCCGAAAGACCTCATAAGTTACTATGGCAACCGAGAACCAATGATAAAGCGCAGACGCGAGGAACGATCGCAATGTGCCAATTACCTTAATTTCTTGTCTAAGGGGGTGGACTGTGTCAAATTCTAATTCTCTCGCATAACAATCACTACATTTTGTCAAGCTCATCTGTCGGTCCGTATTACGATTTCTCAAGTATTTCTCCATTTTCACAGGTTTCGGGGAATCGCACAAGTCTGGCTGTGTCTTTAGAGGGGCAATTTGGGAAGATTCTCTGCCTTGTACAAGCCCGGATCGGAAGTGTATTTTCGGTTGCGATAACTTTAGAGTGAGGTGATACTCGGACTTCGTGTGGAATGCCAAATATCCTATTGCGTGAGAGAAAGCGCTCATTTAAAGCAGACTAGTTTCCACGGGACTCGAAGTTTCTTCGCTCGATATTTTCCACTGGTGGATCTTTTCGCAGACAAGAGAGTGTCTCATACTCCGAATCAACGATATTCGCGCAGCGAAACTAGACAACGTGAAACTGCATTCTCACTTATTTCAACAATGGAATTTGAGAATCTCTGAACTGGCGAGTTATCGGAGCAGATAATTTGATCGCTGAAGGGCCAGAGGTTCTCTGCGTTTATTTTGGGATCCGTTGCGATAAGGCCATTTGAAGAGGGCTTCTTTGTAGGGAACTTCTATCTCAACGCTTCGCGGATCTGAGATCACAAAGACAGCACTCAATCACACTGACAAACTTCCAAGTAAACGAAATGGCGGAGGGAGAGCGAGAGCAGCATCGCGCGGCAGACCAAACGAAGCCGAAGCTCTTCGTTGGTAATCACCAGCAAATGCTGCGCGACATCAAGCAGAGTTTGAAGCATTTGACCAGACAACCCGAAACACGGACGACACAACAAACGACCGCCTCACACACGGGCACAAAGACAACCATGGCCGTCTTTGAACCAGCAACTCAGGCGAGCGGACTTGTGAGCAAGCCAATGGTTCACAACCCGAATCGCCGGTTTAGCGGACATGCCAAAGCTTTGGAAGAGATCCGAAGCAGCCTAAAGCCCTTTGAGACGCCGGAGTCAGGCTATTCGTCATGTAACGACAGCCCTAGTTCCACTCAACCGGAATCCATCAACAAACAAGTCTTGGATCAGCTGAGGGCGATAGGAATAGACGAGGTACGTTTGTAATACGCCGCAGAATGGGAAGTTACCCCTATGTACAATTGCATTATCGGTGTTGTTATTGCAGTAATGGTTATGTACAAAACCCGGTTCATGGCGGTTCAGTCAGTAGTGCAGCCGTGCGAGCCTCACTGCTGACTTGCCACTCTTACGACTCCCCACTCCGCTTGTGATGAATTCATGCCGCACTTCTTCACTGCAGTGCACGAGAGTGTCCACATTTTTGGTCGTAACATCGCTCGCAAAATTCGGATCAACTGTAAATCGATGACTTTTAAGAAGCTTGGTTTTAATGTTATTTCGCACAGTAAATCCATGAATTTTTCAGTCGTACCCCGCTCTATTTTTGTTTTGCTTGGTTTTTCTGCCGGAAGATTTTCGCGTCGTGTTACACCATCCGCTTTGTACCTTATTTCATTCGAAAGGGAAAATTTTTCTTTTGACCGATATTAGTAACGTTTAGCATCAAGGCTTGTTTTCCCGGAAGCTGGGGTTAGAGGGGTAACTTTTACACATTCTGTTCGATTTTAGCGTGAAACTTATATAATTATTTTAATGCATACGAACGGACGACGTTTGTTTTGGTCATTCACGCATTCACGTTCCAAAAAAACGCGACAACGATGGGGACGCTCATGCGTTTCAAATGACAATTTACAGCCTCTTTGTTCGATCACATTCCGTTTGACTTCAGTAGCTTAGGTAGAATAAAAACCTTGAAAACTACTGGCCGGCTATTTTGCAGTTACTCAGAGAGAAAACTTCCTTGCTTGAAATCATCATAAAGGGAGACTGATAACTGTTTCAGCTTAAAATAGTTGCTGGTAATCCTTGGATCAATATCAGGTTACGGGATTTGCATTCCTTAAATCCCAAACAGTCGTCATTTACCCTTCTGAATGTTGGCCTGTTGACTGACACCCTTTCTGTTGTCTTGAAACATTTTCTTCCTAAGCCTCTTGTGGTTAATTGAATGTGAACAGTTTCAACTTGAAATGATTGCCTCAAATGTAGCAACTTCCCTTGTTTCTTATCCTAATTATAACTGTCCATTTCCAGGAGACAGTAACAAAGGCATGGCCATACACTCCAGGCAGGACTGTGGAGGAAAAGATGGAAGCAATTCAAGTGGTGCTAGCCAGTAATGGCTACGGTCGAGTCAATTTTGGTTCAAATGCATCAAGCAGCAGCCGTACCCAGCTGCCTCCCCCATACAATGCTGCAGTCTATCGCATGCCTTGGAAAGGATCACAGGAATCACTCAACAGTGCTAAAAGAGCAGAGTCTCCAATGATGGGGCTAGAGAACTCAGCGCCAGTTGGACACCCACCTGTAATAAGGACAGTTTCTCCCGCAGGTACAAAGGCTGCACCTTCATCTGAGTCTATGAAGGCAGAGTGGCGGGTTCACAATGTTGCCGCAGTCACCCCACAGCCATGGCAAGGACCTCCTCGCATGCTAACACCTAGCCAGCAGAGATATGCAGAGCGAGCTGCTCCAAAAATGCAGCCTGGGTGGCATCCTTCACCTTCCTCTGTAAATACCCCTGGGATCAGTCAACAGCCTCCACAGTTTCATGTGACAGCACAACTTAATCTATCTGGAAACAACTCAGCTGCTGATGATTGCCTGGTTGGTAGGACTGCTGCGACTCGAAATGGGGCAAGTGCTATGTCTTTCAATATCCTTGTTCAAACAAATTTTCCCACAAGTTCTTCAGGAAACATCCAGTCATCTCCACAAGGACAGTACTATCAAGCCCCCCCTCAGCACCCAATCCCCACAGTTGTTCAAGGAGCACGTGGCGATGTGGTCCATCAATCTAACTCCCCTGTACCATCAGTATCCCACACTCCTGTGCCACATTTTGTTCAGTCATTTGATCCGACTCGTCACCCGCCACCTGCATACGCACCTGTTGCAAAAAGACCTTTAGGAAGCTCGGATGTCAGCATGCCAGATACTAATTGGCAGAATTATGTACCACACTCTTCGTCACGATCACCAGTTCCTCCTCCAGAACAGTGGAGAGATTCCTGGAATACAGAAACATCCTCCAATTCTGGTTCAATCAGCGATGAAATGCCATGGTCCAGTTCGTATAATGACAGCGGACCACCTTCACCGCTGTCCGATTCTTCGTTCAGTATTGAGGGGCCAACCAAAGTGACAAACTTAACTGGAACAGTTGTGTACCGCCTTGACTCTCCGAATGTGCACAAAAGGCCCCCTATCCCACACATGGAGACTCAGGACAGTGCAGTGCCATCCACTGAGGAAGACGATCAGATGTCTGAATTAGACATGGAAACTTCCGCCACAGGTCAACGGTTGCGGGAGAAATCATCCAAACTGAAAAACCTCTCACCTGCTGCCACAAAATTCTATTTTGAGCAACACTTTGAAAATGTCATGAAGATGACTGAGGAGCGCCAGAAGAGGCGTTTTCAGTTGGAAGAGGAGATGCAGATGGTGGGACTATCGCAGGATGCACGACACCAAATGCGACAAACATTGTGGCAAAAGGAAACCAACTATAATCGCTTGAAGCGAACAAAGATGGACATTACAATGTTTGACAAAATAAGCAAAATTGGAACGGGTGCGTTTGGAGAGGTGTGGCTTGTGCGAAAAGTAGACACAAATATGTTGTATGCCATGAAAATACTGCGAAAGTCTGAAGTTCTGAAACGCAACCAAGTCGCTCATGTGAAAGCTGAGAGGGACATTCTTGCTGAGGCTGACAATGAGTGGGTTGTGAAGCTGTATTATTCATTTCAGGACGGTAAATTTCTGTACTTTGTGATGGATTACATCCCAGGGGGAGACTTAATGAGTCTACTGATTAAATTTGGTATATTTCCTGAGGACTTGGCCAGATTTTACATCGCTGAACTTGTTCTAGCAATTGAGTCTGTGCATAGAATGGGATTCGTGCATCGTGACATTAAGCCTGACAATGTCTTGATTGATAAGGATGGGCACATCAAACTGACTGACTTTGGTCTTTGCACTGGCTTTCGCTGGACTCATGACACCAAGTACTATCAGAAAGGTGATCATGAAAGACAGCCAAGCATGGAGTATGGTGTGCTTCCATGGGATGTGATGGATTATCCACCAAATTACAATGAACATCTAATACAGAGGTCATTGCTGGAAATGAAGCCTCTAGAAAGAAAGCACTTCCGCAAGCACATGAGAAGTCTTGCACATTCATTAGTTGGCACTCCCAACTACATTGCTCCAGAGGTTCTGCTTAGGAGCGGCTACAACCAGCTTTGCGATTGGTGGTCAGTCGGTGTGATAATGTATGAGATGCTTGTGGGGCAACCCCCATTTATGGCTAACACTCCTGCCGATACTCAGATGAAGGTAAGGGAAAAACTGAAGCTTGTGATTGTGTTCCTTTAATGCAATAATCCCTTGTGCATCAAATTTGGCTTGAATATTACCATTACAACAAAATCAAAATATGTGAATACAAACCAAAGAGCTACATGTATGTTTACTGAACTTTTTTGCATTTGATGACCCAAGACCACATTAGGCTTCATTGCAATCTCAAGAGGAAACTAGATTTTTCCATCCATGATGAAACCATTCACAATATTTCACCCCTGCATTCCAAAACATACTTGGCATCCTGTTATGGGAGAATTTAAGGTGGTGTGCCCATTTTTGCTTACTTGTTTAAAAATTCAATTTACATACATGATAATAATAATAATAATAATAATAATAATAAACACTTGTGAATTGGAGAGACCATCATTTCCCAACATTAAAATTGAACCCTTTTAAAATTTTTTTGGGCACGCAGGTGATCAACTGGGAGACAACTCTGCGCATCCCAAAACAAGCCAAGCTCAGTTACGAGGCCAGGGATTTGATTTTGAGGCTGTGTACGAGTCAAGACAGAAGGCTTGGGGTAAATGGAGTTGACGAGATCAAGAACCATCCGTTCTTTCAATCTGTTGACTGGAATTATGGTGTGCGGCGCATGCAAGCACCATATCGTCCACAAATTTCATCTCCTACAGACACCTCAAACTTTGATGCCATGGATGAACCAGAAAGAATCAGTAGTGATGAGGAAGCTGTCCTTGAAGACAATGTTGAGGATGAAGCTTCCGCAGAACCAACACCGCAAAGACAGGGCCGCCACCCTGAGCATGCATTTTACGAGTTTACATTCAGAAGGTTTTTCAATGACGGTGGAATTAACTGTGCATCATCACGACGGTACTCGTCTGATGACAGTAGCAGTGACACTACTAAAGAACCTGTCTATGTCTAGGTGCCAGACCCCATATCATCTAGGATTGATGTGGATTATAATTATACTAGGGTTCTTTTAAGTGCACCAAGTTTTACTTCTCCACATCTCATCCCTACTGTTATGAACTTGTTTTGTTTATTTTTGTTTTTGTTTTTGTTTTTGTTTTTTTAATGACAGTTGTTCATGTCCATGTCAATTTGAGTTATTTATGAGGCTTTTGCATAGCCTACTTCCGTGCCCACCAAGTGAATCCGATGTGTTTTCAATGCGCTCTGAAAGAGTTTTCTTCAAAATTTAATTCACTTTGATCGCCTCAGATTATTTGCTGATATTTAAATTGTATCAAATTCTAAGAAAAGGAAACTTACCAGTATTCCCAAAATAAATGTTTGATCTGCTGTTTGGGAAGGCCCCTGCAGGCCACTCAGAGGCTTTTGTGTCCCTGGAAATGAAGAAATTGCACTCATTTTCCTGGTGAGAAAAAAGCCACAAAAATTTCCCTATTATTTGAGGTGGCATTACAACTAAAAACACCCTATAGCCTTTCCCTCATAGTATGTTACCTATACCTCTTACTAACCGAGTTGGAGGGCTGTACTGCAAGTTATGGTCCACATTTTTTCCAGTTCAATTTACAGCAGTCGCACTCAGGCCGTGAATTCAACTGGAAAAAAACAAGGAGCTGTATCTTGCAGTATGGCCCAAGAAAACGAGGTTAGTAAGATATTTATTATACCTCTTGGTAAAGGAATCAAATGGGAAAGCACACTCTTAAATTTAGTGGGCCATACTGTAGAATATGGCTTGCTAAATTGGCTGATCATAGCGCTCACACTGCCTGAGATAGAATAGAAGTTCTTATCTCCTCTCCACTCTGTAGGACCATAAGATTCTAATGCTGTCTCATGCAAATTTTGCTAGAAATATCAAAATAAAAATTATATATTATTGTGCATAATTATGAAATAGAAATTTATATGTTTTATCTTGTATTTAGTATCGGTCGGGGTCATAGATTTGAACAACACTCATGAATAGAATTCTCTTGAAGAAGACTTTTAGCCTTTTCTATTTTAACTTGTTCACTACACCCATTCCAGGTAAAACATGTCGCCTGTTTGAATTAATATTTCTAAAGGAGATGTACTATGTTTCTGGCACCAATTTTTATAAAAAGTCTCACTGAAAAGATTGTTGAGTTTTAATAATTTATATTACTGATGAATTTCCCAAAAGTAGTTTCTTATAACTGACAAAGCAAAATGAAATGATGGGAAATAAACACACTCTGTTGAAACTGCTGAGATACTTAGCATTACTTGTTATTGTTTATCTTTCCCTTTGTGGGGGAATAGGGAAAGGAGGGGATATACTTTTAGGTCAAGAGTGCATGCCACTCTGCTATTGATAAACAAATAAACCAAACTGTTTCTTCTCCAGACTAGGGAAGACTAAGGTTTGTTGACCAAGTATTTGAATCACAGTGAACTTGGTACCACCTTGGTTGTTAAGCTGAGTTGGCCACAAACCCTTGATACCAAATTCTCTGCTGTGCACAGTGCAGCAGTTGGAAGTAATGCACCAGTCAATGTAGACCCTTGCACCCCAGGGTACATGACACAGAGGAGTACCCACAGGGAGTTTTCCACGATTTGGTGAGCGAGGAGCCCGTGGGTATCAGGGACTTTGACCAACAACGTTTGCATGATCCGAGATAAGTGGAGGAATGGACTAGTGTATTTTCCACCAGGGTGGACTGGGTTTAGAATCACAAATCCAGCAAAATGGCAGCTTCAGACCACAATCTTTTGATTCACCACCTGCAATTTTAGGGGTATATGCTTAATAAGGTTTGACAGTACTAAAGTTTGGAGCATTTATATTTTGTAGTAATTATAGCATGTGTGAAATATTCAGAAACTACTACATAAGTTGAAGTTGTAAAGCAGTGGGCACTGGTCAAATGCCCCCTGTTGTGTGCACCCATGTTGCCGCCCCAGGGGTGCAGGGCCAGCGTTTACAATGACTGGTGCATAAAGAACTGTTTCATTAAGAACTCATGCTCTGTATAACAGTAACCCATACTTTTAGTCTTTGTGTGAGATACCTTTATCAAAGCAAGGCTTGTTGCACCACAAATGACATAAAATTGAATTTTGTTTGCGTGAGAACGAACACTTATAAGTTTGAAGTACTATGAGCACATGGTCATTATTCAGCAGCGTGTGTCAATTGGCGATTACAAAGACTGTTGTTTTCAACTCAGTCTCCTTTTACTACCCCACGAATTTTATAAATACACTGGGCAAGGCAATCTACATATAATTAATCTGTCTAAACTCTAACGTAATTGCCAAATAGAATGAACTAAGGGAAATGGAGATGAGGCGGCTTTGAAGGTAGCTTGAGATTTTGCCTTAACCACTGCCGCGGGCAGGTTTCCATGATGGAACAGTCTTACTAACGAAGAACGGTTGTTTATACCCCTAATTAGTGATACTGACGTATTCAAAGACGAGCCTACTTGCCCGTATTTACAATCAAGATCCTTTGTCCTAATGCATCCCCTCATTATCATCTGAGGAAAGCACTGTAATAGTAACCTTCGCCCCCGCGAAATTTCGCTGAAGTTTCGACGAAACTGCGAAGACGGTGCTAAACAACGGACGGTTTAATTATCACTTTTTGATTATGATTTGCCTCGGTTGCCGGTTAATTGGTAACATTTTATACGATATGGGATAATTGCGTTCAAAGAGCACGTTGAACTTGCTTCTTTTTTTTTTCTTGGTTATAAGGTAGTGCAAAAAAGGTACTCACCATGCATTCATGGCTGAAAGGGACTCGGTTATATCTCTCATATAAACCAGCGTTAAGTTGCTTTTCCCTGAAAGCTGACAGGAGTCGCCATCTTGGAAAATCCCCGATAGTAAAGCGCGCGAAAACTTACCCTGGTTACCCTGGGTCGGAAAAGGCCATGCGCCGAGGTTTAGCGCTAACTCCGAGTAAAGTCTTTCCCCTTGCCTCGACTCTCCGAAGATGGAAAAGGTCCAACGTTCCAAGACGCCTTGTTTTTGGAACAATGGCCCAGAAATACCCCGAATTCCCCGTGCACTCCAGCAACCAAGCAAGAGGTTGCCACGGTAAAGACGAGGCCACGTCACTCCAACCTCTGGTGAGCTTCTTGCGCCACCGTAAAATTGGAGGCGGATTGTGGTTACCAATAGAGCGCCGTACTGGAAATTCGAACTCTGAACACGAGTCTGTAAAATAACTAACTGTTTTGCCTCCCGCCATTTGGGGCTTTGGTGTGGATTATTCAGTCAGTCAGTCAGTCATTTATTTAATTATTTATTTTCATTTATTTATTTATATCTATTTGCTGTTAGCTTACTAAGATCATCAAACTTACATGTGATACCCCTAGGGAGGATTAACAAACTCTGACTCACAAAGGGGGACCTATCATTGAGGGGGTAAACAGAGAAAGAGCTCCATCAGGAAGTATTATCGGTAAATATTTACGCCCAATTTCCAATCCCAGCAAGGGCACGGCTGCATACTATTCATGGGAACTTATAACTGCGACGGACACTCAGTTTGAGGTAATACATTAGTTGAGAATCTCAACGTGTCGGACTGTAATGATAGAGCAAGTCTGGCGGGTACGACTGAGGTTGATACATTTTCAATATTTCTTCAGGCACGGCCTGACTGCTTACTCCCTGAAGACGTCACGCCATGCCTGACAAAATTGGAAATATATTAATAATACACTCAGCCTTGCTCTTTTATTCTCGTGTACAATATAAATGTCCTGGTTAGATCCAACAGGATCCGAGGCTTTGCTTTGTCCAGTTGGCCCTGGCATAAAAAAAATTGTTCAATCTCAACGTGACACTTTCCTTCCTTGCATCGACATCCTGGGTCGAATAGGCCGCTGTTGTTCGTAATGGGCTTTTGTGTCATATAATTTGTTGTTATCGTTCGTTATATTTAGGGTGATGCAAAACTATGAATTGTTCTGTTCTCTCTTAGTGAGACAACCTCGACCAATCAAATTGTTGTGTGGTATTAAACACCGTGAATAATGTCACTCATATCAGTGTTTACTCAGTCGTTGAAGAGACATGCCAAGGTGAAGGCGAATAATGACTCAATTGTCAGTTTGACCTGTATGGTGAACGAAAGAGAAATTCAGTGGTTACCCACTGTTAATGTGCTCACTAAAATTAAATTTGGAGTTGTTTTAGCTATGATAATTCTGATAATCGGCTTCTTCTATTACACAAAAGAAAACTTATGAACAACAGGTGTGTCCGGGAATGTTGTTTTACAAGCAGCGTGATTGTACAGTGCAGTTGATCTTTATCGCGTGCCCACACACTTTTAGTTTCAGCGTTTTGTTAAGAACATTTTTCACTTTAAATAGTTTTGGTCAGTAAAAGCGGCAATGCCACTGAATTAAGTCCCACGTTGAAAAATCCTGTGATCCGACGAAACACAAAGTAGAGCAGGAAGCCGGAATGTTTCAGAGCTCTAACAAACCAGTTAACTTTTAATGTATAACTTTATTTCCGTCAATCATTTATACTACAGTTTACGCTTTAGAGTAATACCGGATTCAAACTCACATTATATAACTTATACGCATAAGTATATATATGTGTGTGTTCAAATTTTGAGATACTGAATCAAACCGCCGCAACCTCAACCATATTTTGGATCAGGACTTCCGACCCCACCCATTTAGGTCCCATTAACAGAATATCACCATTTCAAGACAAAGCAGAGTCAACATCTCTGCGCTTCCTATACTGTCCACATAACCAAACAGGCAAAATTGGTTCACTGCCCTTTCAGGCCAAATTGGTAAATTGTTACCCAGATCACCCGAATCTGCTTTGACAAGACCAGACAATGATCCTTGGTTGAGGATAAGGGATTAGGGACTAAGGATGGCTTAGTGGTGAGTGCACTCGCCTCCCACCGATGTGGCCTGGGTTCGATTCTTAAACTCGGTGTCATACGGGCATTGAGTTCGTTGCTGTTTCTCTATCCGGGTACTAGGGTTTTCCTTTCCCCTCAAAAACCAACATTTTCGATCTCCAATTCGATTTAGTGGACGAATAGCATGCACTCGATCTATGGACACGCCGCTGTTAGTTTCAGTTCTAATTTATATTGACCCTTAAACTACATCACGGTGCTGAGTCAGGCTTCTTTGATTCAATAACACATCCCGCCTTCGACAAAAGCACCATCATGAGGTTTTACACGCAAAAAATCACTTCTTGTATTCGACCAGTGGTCAGTCTTAATTACAGTCTTTCGCCGAACATACCCTGTGTGGGTTGTAACTTTCGCATCAAACAGTCCTCCGGACCAGTTAAGCACTGACCCAATTTCCTGAAAAGAAATCATTCTCTTCAAAAGCTAGCAACGTGAACTTCATGATCATATTTATTAAACGGAAGCCGGAAGTTACGGCCGATAACCATCCAATAGATAAAATTAACATTTGTGGTTAAGGATTGTTTTTACTGCTACGAAGTGTCCGCCCAGAACTGAAGTAGAAGCATTTACATTTTCTCGGTAATTAGTCGCTGAAAAAAAACCTATTTTAGTCCACTATCAACTTCCCAGGGGCCAACGCACCTGGGCTACGCCGACGTTCATTATCACGAAAAAGGAGGTAAACAGTTTATTGATAGAAATGATGGTGAACTTCCGAAATATGGCAAACGTTTACGCTATATTGGTATAACTCTGGCCGATATAGAACCAGCGGGTTTTGTAATACCAATGCACTGGTACAAAATACGCATTTGAGGCGCCGACTGAGATATCAGGCCACGCGTGCGTGCCAATTTTCCTCGCGGTAAATCACGCGGGAACAGAAAATCGCGCGCGATTCCAAAAAAACGTGGGAAGTGAGTTGATGAACACGAGTTTCTACTTTTTTCTTTTTTTTTTTAATAGCGGGTACGGTATTTTCAAGCATACAGTCTCCGAATATTTCAATAAATCAAGTTCCTAAAGGTAAAAGGAACCTGCCTCGCGCCCCCATGCAAAAGATAATTAAGGATAGTTCTTCCTCTCGATAGGGGAAAACATATCCGACAAAGATAGTGGTGATCTGTACAACTGTTTTGTTTTGCTTTGTTTTGTTTTGTTTTTTGTTTTTTTTTCCTTTAGTTAACGTTTGCTTGAACTTTGTTTTCCTTTGTTTTGTTTTTCAACAAAAATAACAATAGCTTAGCTCTAAACACTGAAAACCACCTGAGCCCTTGACGTCAGGTTACAATTTGCTCAGTCAGTGCCAAGGAAAATGTTCCTTAAGGGTCACATTCGATCTGTACTTTGATCATACAAAGTGTTGAACTGTTTAATCTGTTTGTGACCGTACGCAGAACATTTTCGCCATCAACGAAGTCTTTCGCAGCCCACCCGTGCATGTACGCCGGAGTTGGGGTCTACAGGAACTCGGGGCAGACCGATGAGTCACTGATGAACCTACGCGTCCGGTGAGCAGCTGGCGGGAGGGCAGTGAGAAGGAGAGAGGAAAATATGGCAAAGTAAAGTTGCGTTTAACAGTCCTAAGGAAGCCCTGTAAGATAATGTGAATGAAGGGTAATTGCAGTTGAGTGTACCTTCCATTTCACCAATACTTCGCGCTCATTATTGCTATAATGGCATGAGTCGTCCTGTTTCTTAAGATTCAACGCGCACTGAATGCTATGGAAATCACGAATAAAGTATACACTGAATCAGGGCGCAGCTTTTGTTGAGCGTAGTAGAGGAGGGAAGAGATAGTTCGCTGCACGATAAGCCTGTCTAGATCTCTTGATCATCGCCGGAAAACGGACTCTGGTGGGAGACACGGAGTCTTCCCATTTGAATTACAAGTCGTCGCCGCCTGATTAACAATATCCATGATACGTGCCTGCGACAACATTAGAGTTAAGAGATATTCCCTGAGCTAATCGATTACCAAAATATTACAAAACTAGCTACAAAATTTTGATTTGAAAAAAAGTCTTCCCCAATTTGAGCGCGTATAGCCAGTCGGGGAAATCAGTTTGTCGTAACATCCCGCTGACAACAAGCTTAGAATACTAAAGGGCCTCTGTTACGCTGTTTCGGCCTCACTGTGGAATGCTAAAAGATGTCTTTAAATCAGTGAAAACCCCAAAATAGTACTGCAGTTTGTTTATTGAAGACCATGTTACTGCACTGAGACTATTTACTGTCTTCTGTTCTTACGGATGGCAAGGATGGAAACAGATTGCATTTTGAAAAATTTAGCCTAGAATTTTCAAGTTTTCGCACGTGATCTTAACGACGGGCAAAAAAGTACTATGGATGACTCTTCCTGCAAAATTCGTTTGATATTCTGCTTCTAAATTTAAAAGAATGGTTTGGGCACAAGTAAAGATAGTAAAGAAGGATTTCTGTGTTTTAGGCAGGAAAAGAACCGTGACAGAGCCCCTTTAAAAAGCACACTTGACCGTGGCCATTTCATGCATGAACTTGCCCTCTATAAAAGATACACCTCAGTTTGGGAACGGGAAGAGAAAACCACAATCCTCAGAACGTGCAAAGCAACATGCGCTGGCTTCCAGAAGGGACATAGTAATACGGGGCGGGCCGGGGGATCATCGCTTACGAATGCTTTAGTATTGCAATAACTGATCAAACCATAGTGGTAAATTTCTTTATTCACCTCGTTTGTGGACAGAGGAATCATAATATTAAAGTCACGAGACATCGGAATTGAACAAGGTGTTATAAGAAAATCTCCTTCGAGTGATGGCGGGGCAAATCCGTCTTTAAATTTCTGGAGGCTTACTTCCTCGCAATCTTGTCAGATTACCTCGGCCGGCGCCAAGAGCGGATCATAAAATAACACCTGAAATAAAATTGGCCTTGATATGTGAAATTATGTTGGACTTTTGGTCAGGATCTGTGGATCAGTGGAGCCCGTCTGAAACAAAAGCGCACACTTTTGTATTTGTAGCGCGAATTTCTAGATCCACTGCACTTCAAAAGATGGATATGTTTAACTTCTATTAATACCCAATATTTAGGCAGACGCAAGGAATTGTATCAGTTTTCTTTTTACATAACCGATGAGACCGACTTTTCTTTGAAGAGCACTGCCGTCGAAATTGCACACCATCGGTGTTCTGTGTAAGTCTTGTCAGCAAACAGATTTCTAAAAAATTAAGAGGAAGCTGAAATTTACCTTGCGATACGTAAAACAAAATTGTGAGTTGCAGTGTATCTAGACGATGAAAAATATCTATATAGTTCCTTCTTACGTGATTCTAATATCAAATGAAAAATGCAATTAGGCACTCTTTTCGGTTTAGTTTTTTCGGAACTGATATCAATCATGCACCGACCTCCATCTTGGTTTCACACAGTCTACTTAGCGGGAGGTTGCTCAGGGTTAAACTCCCTGCCAGACCAACAACCAGGGGCCTTTTAAAGGTCCTGCCTTTGCTCTGACAAATCGGATAAGGACGATAAATCGTGGGCCCCGTCTCACAGCAATTCACTTCGGTTCATAAACTCCGTGGGACGTTAAAGAATCCCCACACACTGTTCGCAAGTTCGTGGCTGGGTGGATAAATGCTCGGAGATTCTTAGCTGTCTCAAACCAGGGAATTCTAGAATCCGAGGGTAAACAAACAGATATTCGATGTGAATCCGCCAAGTTTGGAGCATTCAGTGAAATGAGTTTACGATAACATTATTTTATAATCGTGATCGCACTTTAACGTACCTGAAGACACCAGAAAACGCAACGAGATGTTTCAAATTTTTGGAAAAGCCACTCCCTCACGCACATGAAAATCAAATGCTTTCTACTCGTATACAAATAAACAAAACGAAGTACCCAATTGTTCGAAGCCACTTTAAGTTAAGCCAGAAGTAGCGGCCAGTTAAGCCAGAAGTATCTTTTCAATAGTTTCATTGCTTTTCTCTAAAGATTTCAGCTCTCAGTTTTGCCTTCATTTTCATGATGAGCAGGAAGGTCCGGATTATTACGACTCATGTAAAATCTAATTGTACGTGATTAGCGTTAATCGGCTTTCGAATATTTATGATTTATCGGATTTTTATGGCATTCCTTGATGTAAAAATTTGAAATAGTTCACGATAAGTTTTTGATCATTTAATCAGCCACGTGCTTTGCAGACGATCAAAACAAGTTGGCACAGATTTCAGTTTCCAGCTGCATGCACGTATATGCCTTCTCATCGAGTTTCGAACATTTTCAGGTTATTCGTTTGCATTGAAATTCCAAACCGGGATGGTAAGTTTCCCTGGGATGGAAAATGTCCTTTACGAACACCGGTTACCATCCAATGAAGAGCCTCTCCCAGGGGAGGGGTGTTCCTTCAGTGTTCCCTTGTTCCCTGAGATATTTCGTCTTTGTTCCCCTGTTCCCCAGTTTAAAATAGTCAAGTTCCCTTGTTTCCCAGAACCCCTGGGAGGGGCTCAATGAATTTTTCTCGTTAACCAGGCTGAAGTTTCAACTATATGAACAGAAGACAAATTTTATCCCGTCAATTCAAAAAAGTAAAACAAACAAAAAGCCAGGACCAGTAGCGGTACATCTGGACGTGTTGCCTGAGCGGTGTACCATGACGAATCTCCCTGAAATTTCGGCCCGCGGATCGCTGATACCAACCCAGTTCCGGTTAACTGAATATAGGACTTCGAACGATATATGTTTGACGTTGTGGTAATTTTCTCTTTCATGTGGCATGTATTGGAGCATACCACATGAAAGTCCGGTGTGAGTAGACGGTTTGAAAAATTAGGGCATGCGTATTTGCCAAAATTGATAAACTGCTACCGAAGTGAGTCGAAACCTCAGTGGGCGTCTCTGAGCAATCTTTGACACGCTCCGCACCTCGCGAAGCATTAACCCTGCGACAGGAGATTATCAATAAGGGTTGTAAGTGGCAATAAACTAGAGGCCTTAAACGTTTGACAAAGTCCATTATAGGGCTATTAGACCTCATTTTCATGGAACTTTACGCTTTTTTATTGTGGTCATCTTTTTGCTCATTTCTGGCTGAATGGTTAAGTTAACCCCTTAGCAAAATGGCAAAAGATAGCTAACTTCACTGCTCCTCCGCCCAAGAAAATAGCTGCTCGGAGTTTCAAATTTGCGCCGCTATTTACTTCCATTTTATTTGTCGGCATTATGCACCGCAAAATGTCATTCAATAAAAGACACATCGTCCTGCGGCCGTGGATAGTCCTTTCTCTTCACAACTGCAAAATCACTAAAGTACTTCAAAACGGAACTCAGAGTCTCCTTGTCGAGTTGATAAAGTTCTGCGAGTTTCTCGTCCGTCCACTTATCAGGGTCGTTCAGTCTCTTAGCAAACAGTTCGGATAATCCCAAAGGGGTTATTTTCCCCTTCGGAGCTTCTCCTAGTAGCCGGGGGAGCCTCGGCTGGCGCGACGCCGGTAACTTCCTTCTAGATTCTTCGCTTCTTGTTGATGGCTGAAAGACAGTGGTACAAATAGTTTTAGGTCTCGGGGTTTCGCGTGTTGCGCGACTGTCGGCATTGGCTGTTTTCAAAGACTATCACTCGACTTGTGAAGCAATATAATTTCCAAGGTTCGGCCTTTCGGTTTCACAAGAAAAAATCAAGTGTCACAGAGCGCTTTCAATTGGTAGAGCATCCGACTACAGTGCGGGAGGTGGCGGGTTGAAACCCCGTCCGGACCAACAATCACGCTGACGGTCTTTAAACGACTAAGGGGAAATGTGCTGCCTTTGTAAAGGGCATTTGCACGTGGTTAAACTTTCTAGTCTTCTCGCATAAGGACGATAAATGCATAGGCCCCGCCTCACAACACTTGTTCCTAATAATAGATCGTGTGGGGCCTCAAAGAACCCACACACCGTTCGAAAAGAGGAGAACCGCACGTCGTGTTCCCCGGTGTGATGGTCAGTCTTTGGAATGCGAAATCTATGACTTTTCATCAACTGTGTATACTAAGTTGTCATTCTTACAGTAGCTAGTTACCTCTGATCCTTGTGGTTCCAGTGAATCAATTTTGAAATCTTTGAGCCTCCCTAAAAATTGATCATCTTTTTGGTCTCGTTGTTGAAACAATTGTTCATTACCTGGAGAGACAAAAATTAACGCTGTACTTAAATAATTGCTTCATGCTTCTACTCTGTGTGTGTGTGTGTGTGTGTATCACGTTATGAAGCATGAGCGAAGTTTCAAGGACTTGAGGGGCACAAGAGAAGCGAGAGTTGCTCACAGCACAGCTGAGAGTAATTCTAGCTTCTTCACCATTCTCCCAAAATATAGCTAAATGCATAAATGGACTGTTTTACAACATTGTACCTTGAAGTCATGCCATAGGTAGATGAAGTAAGATCATTTGATTGAGTGTAGTCCTGAGGACTGTTGTTGATGACATCGACTGACATTTTGACAACCTGACCAGAAGTCAACTAAGAAAGGAGGCGGGAGATGCAAACAAAAGGCCACAGAGTAAAGAGTAGTCAGGAAGTGGAAACTTAACACTCCCTTGTTCCCTTCACCTGTTGCCTTTATGTCTAGAGGGAGAAGGATGACTTTCTGCCATTACAAACTATTTTTTTATAGTAACTACTGACAGGAAGGATATAGGAAAGCATGAGCCCCTTGCCTGCCAGCAGATACTAATATAAGATTGGGGAACATTTTAATATTTATTACATACTTGCAACAATATTATCACCTCATTATGGCCTTATCTTAACTTAAGAAAATACAAAACATGTTGATCAAAAGATCACAAAACGTTCTATTTCATTCTTTAGTCTTTTCAAACAAATTTCTTCACAGGTTAGGTAATTACATGAGACCGGTAAGAACTCATGCTGGTGAGAGTTCAGATATGTCTCCACACAAGTCCTGTTATCTGTTTACATGAACCTGGTTAAAAGAGAAGCTCACACCAGCACTACTCATTTTGGTTGCTAGAAACATATGAACATCTCAGACTGGTTTGACTCCAAAAAGGTACAACAGTTTTCTCCATGTAATCGCAAGAGTATCAGATTGGTCTGAATTTTCGCCCATCCGAGAGTGTGTGTGGCTTGATGTGCACGAGAATTACCAGACTTCCAAAATAGCAGCATTTCTTGCCTGTGAGGTATTTGTGAGGAATTTTCTATGGTTTGACAAGCAAAAGGGCCACAGGTTATCAGCACTTATACGGTATTTGCATGATCCAAGATCAGCGGTGAAATAGTCCTGGGCACCAAGACCATCAAAGTGGACTGGGCTCTAGAATCGCAAATCCTGCAAGATGCAGTTAGCTGGTTCGTTGTCAGCTTGAACAGGTTTGAGTGTAATAACGTTTGAATCATTTTATATAGTGTGACATATTCAGAGACTAAGCAAATCAGTAGGAATTTTGCATAATAAAGTTCCAATTATGCATTTACATTGCCAGTGTGCACCACCTTTCTTCAAAAGGAGCGTCACCTTGCGTAGGACTTGAGCCGAGTAAGGGTAAAAGTTCATGAAAAAGTCGGTCTAGGTCGTCTAGGGGTACTCTAGAGCGTTGCGTGACATCCCGAAAGACGGCTGCGAAGGAGACTAGGGGCACTCTGGCCCCAGAGGTTTTTCTTGTTTCTCTTCAGACGAACCACGAAGCGACGAGAGAAGAAAAACCTCTAGAATGCTGACAAACAGGTGAGAGGTCGATTGGGGAAAAACAAAGAAAATGCCTTGCTGTGTCCCGGCCCCTAAGGATGCGGCCTCTTACATAACCGTCATGGCATATATATACAGGCAACACAACATAAAATTTGTGTTTAATACTTACGTTTCCGTTCTTCATCCAAGGCAAGCTGAGAGCTGGGATGTCTGGGCGCTGCTATAGGTTTCTTTTCTAGCATTCTGTCGACTCTCCAGCGCGATTCAAGGGGTCTTTTCACCAAACGAGTTAGTTGAGAAACTTTAGCGCCCATCTTGGATTCAACTTTCTTTGGCGCAGACCGCTGATATGCGAGCCACTCTCGTGTCGGTCCCAGTCCAGCACGGTCTACCGCCCAGCGATCAGTTACAATTGGCAACAAATAACTCATTTTCCAGCCAGTCAAACAGTTCAAACTGACTTTTCATACTGCCTTTTCGAGTACAACAGTCAGAGGGGCTAAAGCCCACGGAACGATGCTGGGTTAAATAACATCCACTAAAATTACCCTTGCAGAAAGAAAGAGAGAGAGAGAGAGAGAGAGAGGGAGAGAGAGAGAGAGAGAGACAGACAGACAGACAGACAGACAGACAGAGACAGAGACTGAGAAAGAGACAGAGACAGAGAAAGAGACAGAGACAGAGAGACAGACAGACAGACAGACAGACAGAGAGACAGACAGAGAGTCAGAGAGTTTTCGCCCCTTAAAGACGTTTAATTTTACTTCCGTCGAATATAGCTACTTTTTCTATGAAATAACAGCTTCCAAAACTACGGTTGAACAATTATAATAATTTAATTTATACAAAGCAAACTCTTTATTGATAAAATACAAATCTCCTTGAAACAAATCAACACCGTTTTCTTTTTTTTTTCTTCTTTTTCCTCTTGACCTTTTTCCCATTTGAATGACGACAGTTTGAACACACACGCACGCGCAAATACACACAACAAACTCCAGTCAATGCATAGGGTCTCTTCCTTCCTGCTAAGATGACAACGGAGCAAAAGAAGCCACGCTTGTACAAAGACGCCTATACGTGCTAGATCGCCGCGAAAGAATCCTCGGATGAAGCGTACTTGTGAATTCAAAACCATTGCGCGTTCTCGAAGGACAACTCAAAGCCCTGGAGGGTACTCTGTCATCAGTCGACTTCCATGTCATATTTTTCCTGACTTTCTGCCGAGGGGTATTTCGACAGCACAGCGGCCGATTGATTTTCTGTATGAGTCCATTTGTCAGAGCAATTTGATTCAGCGTTTTCCTATAGGCTACGATGTCTTTTAAGAAGTGCGGTAATTTGACGCAGTCTTGTCGAGCGATGCGCTTGATTCTTTGAAGTTCATCACAGCATATTTTTCCCGCGTAGAAAAGTTTGAAGTCAATTTCGCCGACCTGCCGCAGAATCATGACAGCTCCTACAAAAAAAAGGTGATTAATTTCGTGGAGAGATGGACAAAAGAGCTTTTTAATCTGAGCAACTGAAATCTTGGTTTGAATTAAGCCTGTAGAAAAGAGCGTCAAATATTTTCATGGATGGTTAGCAGAAATATAACATTTTTTTAAAGGGAGCAACAGGTGTAAGGGACAGACGAGATGAACCCTCGCCAGCCTCCGTTTTCGGTAACTCAGATTTTATCTGCGCGCTTTTATTGGCTACTGGTTCTGGCTATGCTTTCAAGCTTGGGTTGTGTGAAAACGGAACACAGTGTAAGCACAATGCAAGCTCCCATTCGTGTTCTTCCAAGCCGATGTAAAACACCTCTTCCAGATTCCGCTCGCAGCGCCCGGCTTGTGCTTAGCTTGCACTACAGGCGGGTTCCTTTTCACTTGACATTAATGTCTTATGCCTGCGCTTGTGCTTGTGTCGTTAGTAAAAACCAGGCTTTAGAAACTCACTCACTTGTAGTCGAGTCTTGAATCATTTATTGTATTATTTATACCTCTTAAAACACCAGTTATTGGCCACTATTAAAGCAACTCAGATATTCAGCCCTGGCATAAGACCTACCTTCAAAGTAGCACTGATCATATCCACAGCCTCCCACTTCGCTACAGTCCGGCAAACAGCGTTTGGCGCGAACAACCTGCTTCCAGCGTTGCTCCGGATCATGTATGTATAAAGCCAGGTGCTGGAAGAGTTCCTTGAAGGACATTTCAGCCGACATACACGCAGTATCTGAAAGATTCAAATTGAAAGGTCAATTACGGCGTGTCCAGAATTTGTACTCTCCCTGCATTTGTTATTTTTATTATTTTTTTTTCGCGCGTGGTTGCGCCAAATCGTTGAATGTGGCTAACGTAACGTAAGAAGTTTCATTAGCAAAACGCGAAATTATCGGTTAATGGACCCTTCAGTTTCATTGAATCGAAACGATTGAGGAAGCCTCTCGCGCATGTCGGGTAGACTTTCATATACCGGACTAAAATGGCGGACGACAAAAGAACCATTGTTATTTCGATTAGGTCTTGCTAATTAGGTATTGTTATGTTCGCTTTGTTCTGATCTTATGTTTTATGGACATTAATTATTTCGGATCCGGTATATGAAAGACCAGCCCACATGTCATACATCAGTGAGAAACCTATTTAATTATGACGACATTAAGGGCTCAAGTCGTTACGTACATTTAACTGTGACGCCGTTGAGCTCACTTCAAAATGAAAGGTTTCTGTGTGCTAAGTGATGGGACTGACCGTACGAGCTGTTCGTTCGCTTTTGACAGGAAATGAAGGATGACAATTCAGTGAAGAAGAATATAGGGCAGTTTTCATTTAGAAAGCAGGTCTGTGATAGTACAAGGCAGAGCTCGTGTTCTCTTGGGATCAACCGTTTCAGGTTGGTTGAGTTGGTTGATTTTTTTTTCGTGTTCTACTGGCAAAAAACCGTTTTTGGTTGGTTTGGTTGCTCAACTTTTTCAACCCGCATCGAACTGGGTTGAAACGGTTGAAAGAGCATTGGTAGCAACCGCTGCGATTTTCGCGGGCTCTTTAAAAGCTGCTACTTGCGTGATTAATTGCGCAATTCGTACTGCTCGCGTGACGCTCTTTGTATAAAGATGACAACAGCACGAGTACGGTCAGCAACCGCCACGTTTACCCCGCGGATCCGCGGACAGGAAGGTTACACGGAAGTCTGGTAATGAATATTCCCAGGAGTGACCGCGTTTCAACCGAAAATGGTTGGACAAGTATTCTATTGGAAAACGTCAACCGCTTTAACCTAAACCAGTTTCGGTTGAAACGGTTAACCCCAATAGAACACGACCTTTGTGAGTACCCGAAAGAAGCGCCTCTGTAGTGGCCAGAGACTGCGAATAATCATAACACAACAGTAAGTTTATTCACATATGGGAACTTCGTCTCCCTCTGCTTATTCAGAGAACATGGTCATGCCCATATATAGGCAAGCCAAATATGGTAAACGCTACAGCCTCGTTCTCTCAACCAATCAGAGACAAGTCAGGAGCATAGCCAGCCTACAGATCGTTTTCACTCACGAGACCAGCGGCCATATTGATTTACCGAAACAAAAGGAAATATTTGCATAAGAATGGAGTTAAATTCCCCGAAGATTGTTTAGTTACACCAAAATGGCCGCCGTGACGTCATGTGAAAACGATCTATAGGCCCGTTGGCCCGGGCCTACAATTTTTTTCAGCCCTCTTGGATTCTTTAATGTGACTTTTTATAAATGTTGAAACCACGAACTATTTTATGATGCGGCCTTGAGGGACCGGGCGTACAACAAATCAAAAAGCTGGCTCCGCCTTGCAAGTGAAAACGATTTTGAACATGTGTTTGCTTCCAGCTCTGACTGGTTCATTTCAATGCTGTTTCGGGATTACAAACTACTCCAATTCCAAAATACTTACAGTAAAGCAAAGCGGGAAGAAACAACATCTTGACTTGCGCTTGGTAAATAGTATTAATAGCTGCTAATCCTTCCTCGTTGACCATGCCAACGTAGGACTTGGGAGATCGCAGATCAAACTTTTTCCTGTTTGAGTACCAGGGCTGCAAACCATCGTTAGTGGCGCGAAGCTATAATTGAGAAACACAAGTTAAGGCTCAATGCAATATTGAAACTTCTCAATTCTTGAACACACCTTTTGGGCCTTCTTGAAAGTTTTGGGACGCATATTCGCTCCCGAAACGGTAGTAGACTGGTTCAAAGCTTGGACCTTTTCTACTCGACGTTTTGTATGTTACATACATCCTCAGAAGTGACGGTTAATACAAAATTTGAATTGAAATCTACAAGATCACTAACTTATCAACTAATAAATATACATAGAGGGAAGTTTATGAATAATTTCTCGGGATCTTTTTCGGTCAATTACTGGAGAATTTTTCCGAATTTTCAGTGTAAACGACTCCGAAAACGAGCGATAACCGTGCAGCACATATGAAAACGACTGTACTGTGTTGCTGTCCCAATACGTTGTGCAGCGATTTTTAGCCAAACATAGAATATGTAACAATGCTCTGAGAATCAGTATGATCACAGTTAACTCATCATTGCAAAACCAATTTTTCGAATTCGAAACAATTTTCTTATGAACCACTTGATTCGTGGCTGGTATTTTTTACCTTCACGTACACTAACCTTAGGCCTAAACATTTAGTATTTAGGGGTTAGGGTTGTTCCACTATTAGAAAACAATGACCTGTAACCTGTAAAAAAATACCAGCCGCTTGATTCGAAGACGCAGAATGAGACCAAAAATTAATGTTTGACGCAGTTATGCAATACGCTTGCAAGTTAGGAATATTTACGCAAACAATTAATAATTAACGACTGAACATGCATAATTAGTGTCGGCTTGGTCGGATGTGTTATAGCCGGCGAGAGGAATATTGCGTAACAGAAGAAGCAGTGGTCGACACCAACAGTGCAGCATAATGTGATTTTGCTTTCCATAGTCTCAGTAGGAAACTGCACTATACCACGTCTTATTCGTGTAGTCCGCAGTCTTAGGATCCATCGCATCTTTTTAATCCGGGCGAGGAGTGAAGCCAAGTCGCTTGGCTCAAAGCTCCGTGGACCCCAAGAGAAATTGAAGCTGCAAGCACTCCTAGTGCTATTGCAAATCAAAATTCCTAACCAAATCCCTCCGACACGGATATCTATGGATTTTATCTCTCACAAGAAAGCCACCATAAACTCCGCCAAAAAAAAAGGATACAAAATGCGTTCCGATCTCGTGATCCATCAAACCCTTTATGCCATGCTCTCGAAGATAGACGTTTTCACTGCTTTGTTTAAGCCACAAGGTGAACTTTCGAGCTTCAGGGCGATTATAACGCACGCTAGGACCCTGCCAGAACATTTTGCCGCTTCCATTCAAATCACTGGCCCAAATGACACTAAGAGAGCCGTCTAAACCGTGCGACTTCAAATACTGCAGCACAGTCTTCGAAGCCTGGCCCAAAGAGATCCTTTCTCCAAACGCCATGTCCAAGAAGACGTCCCCACTGCCGAAAAGATCCCGCACGCGCTCAAGAATGTAGCGCGCTTCAGGGAGGAAATCAAATCGAATCTCGGTCTTCTTTTTGTTGACCGCCAACCAGTCCACGGAACCAGCGAACTTGAACCTGGGAACCTTGCCGAACTTGAGGAAATTCTCTTTTTCTTCCTGTAGATTGTTTATGTGGTCGCTCGATTGGTACTTAACCGGCGTTTCGCGAAATACTTTAACGGAAGTCTTCATGGACGGGTCGAACGCGCTGCTCATTTCGTCGGTACGGAAGAGGTCCATTCCAAAACGGGATGGCTAATTTTTAGCCCATGAAAACAATCCTATAGCCATTCTCACCTGGGGCATATGAACAAAGCGTCATTTACGGCTGTATTCACCCGGTCTATGCAAGACGCGAAATCAATATACAGTAATTAGTGTCGTCATGGAAACTTTATCCCTTAGTGACCTCACAGCTGTGTGTCTGGCCCGGCTACTAATTTTAAACATGGCGGACGAAGAGAGGTTTATAAACGAAGATCAGGTATTTTAAACTTCTATCGTCGTAACTCTATGATTTTAAGTAAATTAAAAAGAATCTTGAGAATTAATACAGTAGAGAAAGGAGGCCAGGAGAAAATCCTCTCCAAGCGGAGTGGAAAGCCAACGAACTTTAATAGTCCACATATATGTGACACCAAGTCCAGAAATCTAGCCTGGGACACATTTTATTGGTGGAAGGCTAGTGCTGTCACCAAGATAAAAAAGATTGGCGATTACTTGTTAAATTTAAACTTGATAAGATCAAGTGTTGAAGTTTTAGGGTTTAACCAACAGCCTCTGGAAGTGAACTTGTCATGATCATTTCCACAAGGCATTATTACGCATCTCATGAAATCAAGCTTGTGTGTGTAGCTCACAACTGAAAGTATTATTTATTGTTCAAAATTCATCCAATTTGGGGATGAGAGAAAGGTCGACATTCAGGTAAAAATGAACAACACTTATCCTAGTTAGTTAACTGTGGCGAACTATAGGTACTCTGTTGGCCAACAAGTGACAGACAGATTTCCAACAACTGATTTGGCCCACAGATTAATGACAGTCAACCCACAGATTCCTGACAGCCGACTTACAGTTGATTGGAGGAGCTATAGTTTAGTTTTACTGAGATTCGTGGATACATAATACATTGTTTTGGTGTTTCGTCACAACATCCAAAATGTCATTTTATTAAGTAGATCAGAGTGAGTGGTTTAAATCCTCCGCTTTCCAAAAACGCAGCCTTTCTTGCAAAATATACACATTTGTCCTTTATTTTCAGGCTTTTGTGTCGTAGAAAAGTAAGCTTTCATCATTTTCAATTAATGAGAAGATTTCAAGGTCAGATACAGATATATGGCTGAAATGAGGACCACCACCATTATTTCACTCAGCGTCAAGTGGACTTTTTGAGGCAATAAAATACCTTGCCAAGGAAAAAATAATATGTTAATAGCTATGTTAGTTGGCAGGGATGGCATAGTTAACTTTTGCTTGTACAATGTGTGGTTGGTGTCTCTCTAAAGTACTGCTTCACTCAAGCATGAAATGTCCAAGTGTGAATTTTTTGTGGTGTGTTTCATTCACAGGTCAAGTAATGGAGGATTCAGCCTTCAAACCGCCGAGATTATCACCCTGTGAATTTCAACCCAAACATGCTAGGAATCTGGGCAACCAGCTTGCTTGTTTTGTAAACTATGAAAGTGAATTAAATAAATGACAGAGATAAATGCACCAAAGTCTTGTTATCAAGGGAAAGCAGTCATTATACATTTCCCACAGTTTCTGACTTAACAGTTCAACACTCTCATCAAGGTCAGCTAGGGAGCTTAAAATACTCCAATCATATCCCTCAAGCCTTAAGTCTATCGCAATTTTACAGTGTTCACGGGTGTCTCTAAAGCTGACCTTTTTCCTACTGGCTTTTTCTGGAGTAGAGGGATGCACAATAATAGCAAGATGATCAGATCTTACAAGACCTTTCATTGAAGAGCCGGGTTTCCAAAGGAATGGGTAGTTTGTAATAAAGACATCTAGAGTTCGGTTGGCACGTGTAGGAACTTTTACCAATTGTTGCATAGAATGTTTGTGCCATGTGCTGATCGAACGCGACGAACTAGTTGAAAGTCTGGACTTGTGTGGCGTTAAATAGCTTGCTGGAGCTTCTCTCAGAATACAGCAGCATCTTAAGTTGTGGAAATAACAGATATCATTGCAGTTATACAGAGTTCCAATAAATAAGACGATAAGAAACACTAGAGCATTCGTACACGTGGCCGCCATGTTGGCGCCTGACAATCTCTCTTTAAACTACAAAATGAGCTTTTTAGTTATAACAAGAAGTGATGAAGTTTTGCCCCCGCCTCACTTGTACTTGATTGTTTGTTTGGCTGAGGAAGGCTTCTATTAAACATGTATCAGTGATACCAACAAAACCTAGGTTGTTCGATTGACTTATTAAAGTACACTAAGTAGTCCTATTGCAAGCGAAGAGCTCAGGTCGTGATACTGGAAACTGCCTTTGTTTCCTTTGCTGCGAAAGGTGCACATTTCAAATTCTACTCATACTAAAAGGTTTGCTACTTTAAACATGAGTAGAATTTGAAATGTGCAAACCCGTTTTGTCCATAAACGCAAAGGCAATGCAAAGACCTCCTTTTCATGGAATTTTACACTCTATCTTTGGTCACCTTTTTGCTCATTTCAGGCTAAATGGCAAAATGGCAGATTTCACTGCTTTGCGTTTACGGCCAAAACTTTGCCTCTAACACTCCCAGAGATTCTTTTATTGGTGTAAATTAAACTAGAGGCCTTAAACACTTGAGAAAAGTT
>BLFK01000250.1:1549946-1560123 GCA_014634185.1 Astreopora myriophthalma | reverse complement strand
GGGAGTTCATGGGATTTTATTCTTCATCCGGTTGAGGACTTAATTTCCATTTACTCACACAAAATGCATATGCATGCTTAATAATCACCGGATTGTTACGAACCTCAATGTCAGTTACATCCCCTGTAAAATTTATTTCGCTCAAAAGCTTTGGTTCACTGGCAACGGTATGGGCTGAAGCCAAATCTCCACTCGCCTCCTCGACTTTCCAAACACTCAATTTGTTAATCTAGAGAGAACAAATCGAATAGGAAATGTAAAAATCCTCAACTATGAACTGTCAAATCGTCGCAGATTAACTTATTTCAGAATTCGAAAACTCGCCTGGTCGTCCCAGCCACCCGACACAAAAGTTTCTGAGGGATTTAATTGTCCCTGTACTTGAGGAATCCATCGAACTTTTGCCACCTTGTGCCCTACATATTTAGCTACAGTTTCTCCAACATTCGCCATTGCACAAGATCGACTTTGCACATGGCGCGCAAAGCAACCGATCGAGTAGTTCCAGTCCTCTGTACAAACGAAAGTCGCTTACATGAAGACACTGCTTCTCAAGCTAGAGATTACGACCACATGGTATCGCTGGCTCATTTTGTAGGAGAAATTTTCAAAATGGCATCCTTTGAAAAAGCTAAGAAATCTTATCAAAAATATCATAGGGAGAGAGGGCAGGTAAGATGACATTTTATAAGGGATCAAGATTCAATAGCAATTCTTAAGCTGTTAGGAAAACAATCAAACCTTAAGCCATGGATAGACTGTTCAATGTTAGATTTTTTCTTCAGTTTGTATTGCAAAATCATCTTTGAGGAATCTTAAGCTTATTGTACTTGACTGCTCTGTGGAATGCCTCTTGTTTGAATTCTTCCAGCAGAGGTAAATTAGAGCCAAGTCTGTAGTGACCCCCGCCACCATTATTCATCCTCATTATTCATGTTTTGAGCTATACACTGCATCAATAATTAGCTGTATACACATGCCATTATTTTGTGGAAACAATGAAGTAAACCATTATCCTTGGATTGTTGTATCCATAGTTGAAAAATAGAAAGCGTTATGGTCTACTTGAGAAGCACAAAGATTATGTTCTACGAGCAAGGTAACTGTGAAATTGACTCATCCTTGGTGTACGTAAGAACCTGTGAGACAGTTCACGGATGACACAAAACAAAGAAAACAAATGAGCTGTAACAATAACCCTAACCCGAAGAATAGCAAATATAGCAAACAAAAACTTGCTATGATGTGAATGTGATCATCGCAGTGCAGAAAGCAACTCAATTACATAGTTGCAAGGAAGCCTGAAAAAAAAAAGTGCAGGCTTGAATGGGAGTCAAACCCTTGACCAAGCATATTGCATTGCACTGCAAGCTGCTCTACCAACTGAGCTATTAAGCACTCGCAATGTGCAGCGCAGTCACACTCTTATAGGTTTGAGTCCCGTTAAATCCTGGGTTTTTTCTCTTTTTTTTAGGCTTCTTAATTTGAGTCAGAATGTTTGTACAGGTAATCACATGATTTCGAGTGCAATTTGGAATAAATAAGCAGGAGTAAATTTTTTCAAAGACTAACAAAATTGCACGAGCCCATAGGACGAATGCAATTTGTGGTCTTTGAAATAATTTATAAGCAGGGCTCGAAATTAACGAAAAAATCCAGTCGCATTTTTGCGATAAGATACGAAAATTTAGTCGCAATTTCGCAAATTTTAGTCGCAAAATCGCCGCGCGGCATTGTGTTGTCAGCGGTTTAGCAAAAAAAATGAGCCCGCAATACTTGTGTGTATAAAGAAACCACTGAAAATGGCGAATGATCGAAGGACTGGAGCTGTGCACGTAACATCGCAGCTAAATTACTCTACCATTACGTTATCTTCAGAGAAAATTTACAGCGAGAAACAAAATAATTTTGTCATTTATTTATTTTAGCAAAAGTAGCAGCAAAGAGGCAACTGCTAACCCTGTTGTTTCGAAAGAGTGAAGGTGACAACAAGACGCAAATTTGCGACTTCTCCAGATATTTTAGTCGCAAAGGGAAAAATTTAGTCGCAAATGCGACTGTATTGGTCGCAATTTCGAGCCCTGATAAGTGATTATTTATACCAAATTGCACAAGAAAAATCATGTGATTACTTACTAATAATATTCATGAAAAAATTGCGAGATAGCTTATCTTAATTATGCAGAAACAATGTAAGTAAATCATGTGCAAAAATAATTTATTCAACCCTTGCAAATATATCATCATACATTTGGTCAAAACAACAGGTTTTTCAATGGCTTTAAAGTTTTTTAAGCCACAAAAAGTTTTTTCTCTTTTTTGCACTGAATTTCCTTTTTTCTGGACCAAATTACCTTTCTTCTGCATTGTGTTTCCTGAAAACTGCATTTCTCTTAGCCAATCAGAATCGAGAGATTGTTTCATGTATATTATAAAATTTAAAATTATACCTTTAACAAGGCAAGAAGGCTAATTCGATTGCAAGCAAATGATTATTAAAATGGTGGTTATTTTTTTATATTAAAGAGCTGTATTCACCAAAACAGAAAATACTATATGCAACTACTGTAAGAGTAAAAACTGATGTTTGATGATGACTGATGATACTTGATACCTCAATCTTCCTCCTCCAAAGTAATGTGATTGCTTGACATTTAACATTGTTGTCTTTGACATTTAACATTGCTGTCTTTATTTCAGAGATTACCATAAGAAACAGAACAGGCTAAAACTTCTCAGAGAGAAGGTGAGTTAAAGCTTAGCATTGTAAATCATGTTCCTGTGATCAAATGCCATCATGAATCCATCCTGAACTTCATGCTGGGTTCATGCACGGTGGTAATTCAACCTTTATCAACTCATGCTGGGTTAAATGCATGAAATATGCAGCATCTAACCTCCAAGAGGTTTTTCTCCAGATCCTCTGGTTTTCCCCTCTCCACAAAAACCAACATTTGATTTGATTTGATTTAATTTGTATATTAGAGGAAGAAGAGCCACCTCGTGCAGACTACTAGTTAAAGCCATATATATTATCATCATTATTATTATTATTGTTGTTATTGTTACTGTTATTGTTATTATTATATGGAATTTCTGAAGTCAGGAAATAAGAAGATGATTTACACCTTAATATAAAACTGACAGAATAATGGAAAGTGTTGCGTTATGCATGATCCAGGAGCAATAAATTAGGAATTTAAATGATCCAGAACTAAAAGTAAAAGCAAGCAATATTATTGCTGGTTATTTGCCACTGTGATCAAACTGAATGGATGGAGCAAAGAGGAGTGCCCTTCTTTTGCCCTTCTTCTTGTATTTTCCACTGAGGACATCAATTGTGTCAAAATAAAGCTGACCCAGACACATTTGAACTACAGTGAACTACAAATATCACATAACGTCTGACCTACACATTGCCTATGAAGCGTTGTTATGAAAGCTAATGTAACATTTAGTTGGCTTAATTCCATTAATTTTAACATTCAAGATGTACTTTGTTTTTTGCCCTAAGTTCCATGTTGTGTAATAGTCCTGTCATTTGTTTTGATATTCTGTAGGCATTAAACAGGAATCCAGATGAATTTTATTTCAAAATGATCAACAATAAAACAAAGGTAAGTGGCATCCAGTCATGCATGTTGGTGTGAATCTGTGTGTTTTCCCAAGATACAGTACTCCAAGCAGTGATACTAATTCTCGATAGAATAATACAGAGGCTAAGGGCATTTTTTTTTCTATCCATGAAATGTCTTTATTTTTCACTTCAAAATTTGAAATGGGTGGATCAGTCTGATGTTTGAGCTCAAGGTGGTGGCCTTGCAGCATAGATTAGCATAGATCCTCCTAGATTTAAGCACTGCCTTTGATACCATTGACCACACCATCTTGCTGGACATTCTTGAAAATGATTTCGGCAATGCTAAGGAGTGGATCAAGTCCTTTCTTTGTAAACGGCAGCAGCAAGTTCTTGTTGAAGAAGAGATCTCCAAACTGTACCAACTTGATTGCAGTGTTCCACAAGGAAGCTACCTGGGACCAGTTCTTTTTCTTGTTGTTTTGCTCCAACTACACTGGCTGCCCATCAATTTTCGTATTCAATTTAAAGTCGCCCTTTTTGTCTATAAATCCCTCAATGGAACTGCACCTGTCTACCTTAAATATCTTCTAGAGCCACAAAGTCAGTCCAAGTACCAGCTAAGGTCCAGAGATCAGCATTTGCTTGCTGTGCCGCGAAGCCTCAGAAAAACGTTCGGGGACAGATCATTTGAGCATGCAGCACCGAAACTTTGGAACACCATACCGCTTGAAATCAGGGAATCCGCCTACATTGACATTTTCAAGAGGAAACTGAAAACTTTTTTTTTTCTTTAAACCAGTTTATTATCATTAATTTTCTATGTCGTTTTCTGTTTTATTTTCTCCTCTTTTTTAGAATAGGATTTTTTTTATGTTAAGCGCTTTAGAATATCTTACAATTTTAGCACTATATTAAGTGTTATTTTATTATTATTATTATCATTATAGCTAGATGCTATTGTTTTGTTTCATCAGGCACAAAAACAAGAAAAGTTGATCGACCTTAAACCCCCTTTATTCAGGTGTATCATTGGCCACCAGGAGCATAGCTGCCTCAGTTAATCCTGACCAGCACTCTCTCCAGGGGAGGGGGTTGGGGCAGCAAGGGGCTTTCCCCACAGTTGCATGGCCCACTTGGCTCCTGGACACTTAACTTACTTTACTTTTGGTTTACTCTTGTCCTTCTTTTCAAGGATGGAGTTCACACCATAAAGAGAACGAACAAACACACAGCTGATGCCTTGAAACTAATGAAAACTCAAGATCTTAATTATATCAACTGCAAGAGGTCTATGGAAGCAAAGGTAACAAAATTAATGTCCCGGTATGATTATCTGAGTGTGCCATTCATTGAAAACTCACTTTTTTTCCCTACATTTTTAAAACAGAAAATTGAGAAGCTGCAGTCCAGCCTTCATATGTTAGGAGATGAAGATGATTTGAATCCCACGAATCAGCATATCGTGTTTGTCGATAGCGAAAGAGAGGGTTGGTAAATTTTGTTTGTTATAGGTGTGGTTTAACCTTTAAGCCCTAAGGGGTCCCCAGTGACAAGTAAAATTGTCTGGCATTATACAGAGTAAAATCTATAACTGGCCCTATTGGGAGCTAAAGAGTTAATGGAGACACAGTTTTTGACCAGATGGAGAGGTTATTAACCCTTTAAGCCCCAAGAAGTCCCCCAGTGATGAGGAAAATCATCTGGGGTTACACACAGTAAAATCTATAAACTATTGTGAGTTAAAGGGTTAAGGTTTAGTTTCAAGGGTTGCTTTTGTCAACCCTTGGCAAATACCGGTAGCTATTTACTTTCAACACTGTAGGCTGTGATGGGATTCGTACCAACTTAGCTAACAGGTGTTAAGCATAATTTCCATGTCAACTTTGTGAGGAACTCTGTGTTTATTTATTTATTATTTTTTTAGCCCAGTCATTTGATGTAGCAGCTCATTTTGACACTGTACCAGAACTGGTATCCAGAAAATACAACAGACCCAGGAGAGAAACACTTAAGAATGGGGTAGTACAAACTCCAAACTCTCAAACCCTGAAGGTACAATAAAATTACACCAACAATAGCAATGCAGATGTTGTGGATTATTACAATCAAACCAGATCAAGCGAACCCCCCAAGATTCTATTAATAACAGGAATTTTTGAAATTTGAATGCACAAATAGTTTTATAACGTGACCGTTGTGAGAAATTCAGGATTGTGTTACAAGCAACCGTTGGCAACGTGAGCGTTTATAATAAATTGAATATCGCCAATTCGGAACACCTCATTAAATTTCTGTTATGAACGTTGAGTTTCAGTTTTATTTACAGTATTTAGAGTCTCAAATCAGCGTTATTTTACTTTTTGTAACAACGTAACTTGTCCACAACCACTTGTAACCAAACGCCACCTTGCTTACAAGGGCCATGTTCTGAATTGATTAATGCATTCAAATCTCAAATAATCGTTTCATTATTAGGATCTAGGGGGGTACGTTTGACCTGGCTTTGACTGTAATTTCAGGCCAAAATTGTTTCATCCTACGATAGTATGAGTTGTACTTTTTTGTCTCATTTATGATAATCAGTACCTGTTTAAAGGAACTTTAAAATCAAACGCATGCAAAGCCCTTTATCTACCACAGAATTAAATCCCATGACTTTGGAAAATATTAGCTATGGAACAGTAAAACAGTGAGCAGAAACAACACCATCCTATGATTTTCTTTCAATCGCAGAAACTTGAAAAACAAAGACACCGTTGCTATGAAGAATTAAGGGAAAGGATTGAGCGAGAAAAGAAAATGAAAAAGGTCTCTGAAGAGCTAGAGCTTCAAAAGCATCTCATGGTATGTGGTGTGAATTTATTTTACACTGGCTTGCACTTTCTGTTTGCCAAAGAAAGCTGAAGATTTGATTTGTTTTTTCCCGTAGCCCCTCAGCCACTTCATAAAGATCGTTAATGTAAATTCTTATTTTAAATTAATTTAATTAAACAAATTAAAGTTCGTGCAAAATGTTTTTTTTTTTTTTTTGACTCATGAAATTTGCAGTTACTTTCGTTGTGTTATTAATTTCCAGGGTAAGGGAAGGCGGGTGAAAATTCAGAAAAACGACAAATCTGCGCCGGTTTACAAATGGAAGAAGGAAAGAAAAAGATGAAAGGCTTCATTACAACGTATTTTGTTGTTACATATATTTTTCGGTTTTTATCAGAGACGTGGAGAAATAAAATGAATTCAGTACAGCAAGTCACCGTTTGATTTATTTGTTCTCTTGACTTTATTACAATTTTTAAACTGATCCACAATGGGAAACATCATCCGAGATATTATATCACTAGGCACAATGAAACCAAGGGACCAATGAGAAGTTGAGAGGAAGTCTTGCAACGAAACTAAACGATAACTCACCCATCTTCAACCAAAGCCACACGCGGTGAAACCCTCATGAGCAAAAGCGATAGTGATGCTGGCGAATTTTTTCACGGCCATTAACAGAGGTACTTAGAGGTCTGAAGCAATGTGAAATAACTAATTCCAGTTAAACTGCGAAAGTACTGGAGATAGATGAACTTACCGGCATGTAAGCTTACATGAACAAAGGAATATTTAACCGTGTAGTCACCCCCCAAGATTTCATTATTCCATTGAACAACAACTGACGACAACTTGATTTATTTTCCGAGTAACAGGTGTTTGGCTTCTAAACTATATGACAAACTAACCACACAATACAGACATTTTCGTGAGTGCGTTGGCAAAGAGTCCGGGCTTTGTCCGTCATGTTAGCTCCAAACTTGTGTTGGCCAAGGCTTTGCTCTTCGATAGCCATGCTCGTTTTTGCAGACATGGGCACGTCTTCCTGGTTCGAGAGCGTTTCTTTCATTTCTTTTTGGGCTGTAGTCTATTCCGCTGCTACATCGCCATCTTTGCTCAGTCGTTTGAAAGCACTTGGTGCGTTCAACTTTGGCAAAGAATTGATCCATTTTCTCTCTGGTTTGTTTGTAGATCTCCTCCTTGATCGTGAGAGAAAGAAAGTGCTTATGAACCATTGGTTTCTTACCACTGCCTTTCGTTAGTTTGCATTTAGTACGCTAAATAATTCGAGAGAAAATCTCGCGTTAGTAACTCGCGACCAATGACGTCTAGAGCAAAACCAAGTGCGACTTGTTCGCGGCGGGCACTTGTTTCCATCGATCAAAATGACATTGGACATCTCCTGACAATTATGTGATGGATTGTTCTTATCTTTAGCGACCAGCGTATCGTGGTCAAGAGAACGCCTTTTGCTGGATAGAAAACTGGTAGAATAGAACTCCAGTTCGACAAAAAACTGCGCTTCTGAGCTCCGCGCTAATCTACAGCATTTAAGTCCAAGCACCGACTAGAAAACGATTAGCTTTAAGTTATTGTGACGGTACTTCTATTTAATTCTTTAAAAAAAATGGCTGTTTCCAGCAACTTGCCTCGTTAGCCTATTGGATATCGGTATTACCAAGAAGCGAGAGATCCGAGTTTAACACGTTTACTCTACTGAATTTTTCTTCTAAGTTTATCTTAAGTTTGAAGTACATTTTACTTCATGTAACTCGAAGTAAAAGGGACTTGTCAGTTTGAGCGATGGAAACAAGTGCTAGCTCTTGTTCGCGCGCCTTTCCTCGCACTTAGCGACGACTACATGTAATTGGTAGGAGTTGTGATTGATCAATGAATTTGGTCAATTGGTCATACGTCGCTGGTTTGGAGACCTCTTTGCTACAGTTTGTGATTTGCTCAATTTCCCAACCAAATCAGAAGCAGTGATAAAACCAATCGAGCCTTGTGCGCAAGCATTTCCCTCGCTAAGCTACGCAACCTCAATCCCAGGGTCCTCTCTCTTCCTCCTTCCTCTTCCGAGGGAGGAAGAGAGAGGACCCTGGGAGCGAGGTTGTTAGCTACCTGTATTCGCTAAGAGTTTTGATTGGTTCATGATTTCCGCATCAATTGTGATTGGTGAATGTGATTGCCTTACCTGAGACAGTCCTCTCTGAGAGCCTTGAAGACCTTCCACTTGAAACGGCCTTATGCCAGAGCTACGGGTCCTGTTCACCTTTTCCTTTCCTTTACTTCGATCAACGCAGTTGTGTTTCTTATTTTTTCGTGTTGGTGGTTTACGCCCCTCCTTAAAATACACAATTTTGCAGTTTTCTGATGTTTGTGAATCGGTAGCGTTTTCGGTCGAACCTATGTTGCTAGATAGACTAGATCCATCGTTTTTACTTGCGCTATGCGAGGAAGCCGTGAGCTCACTCATGTTTACTGATGGAGCACCTGTTTCGTTCATTGGACTTTCTGTTTGTAAACTCCTTCCAATTTCTCTGAGGTGGGCGTTGTTCCTGCAGTCCTCAATTGTCCAACTACCGTTCTTTACGGTTCTGTCTTGAAATGCGGTCTCCTCGGAGCTTAAATAGCGCTCACTGATTGGAATTTTTTGAGGTGAAGAATTATCGGAACTAAAACTGACTGACTTTGACCTGCTATAAATGCTAAAGTTTGACTTTTGAAAATCTTCCGATTTCGCGGTTTCGAGACTGCTTCTGCTCGAACGAGACTGATCTTTTCTTTTCACAATTTCTTTATCTTCCAATTTTCTTTCGTTGTCTGAAACGAGTGCAACTTCTTTGTTTTCTTCTTTTGTTGTATCCGCTTTGCTGGCACGTCCGTATCCTAAATTAACCGTGATTTGGAGACCAGTTCCAGCTTCAGTCGGTGTTCGGCTTCTCACCCTCATTGCACCGTTCTCAAAGTTGGCGCATAATATTTCCAACAAACTTAAGTTTGGTGGTTTCGCATTCTTTTTGGAATCCTTTTTCCCCTTACATCTGATTTTATCTCTGATTATCTGCGAGTAGCTTCTTTGAGCAGCCTGGTGCACTCCACCCTGACAGAGCTGTTGTGTTGATCCTGATGGGATTTTAAGCGTTTGACCTGAAGATTTCTGATCGCTGCTAGTGCGCGCGTCTTGACTCGCTGTGTCTGAATTCAAATTTTCTGGTAAATAAAGCGAGTGAAAAAGTTGAAATCAATTTAAATGCAAGTTTCGGAAAACTGTTTTAGTTTATAATTATGCTGTAATTCGAACATTGAGTTGAGTTGTGTTTCTCTCTCTCTCTTTCTCTTTGAACCAAGCCTTGAACAGAAGACGTTCAACGTGGTCTCTTCAAGGGTGTCAGAGAATTCAAGGTCAATTGTTTTCAGCCAATGCTCAGTTCCGGAGAGAGGTATAAAGCTGTCACGTGTTAAGACTCTAACTTGTTTTTTTGCTTTTAAGAGCCACAAATTCAGTCAAAATATAGTGGCTCTGTTGTAGTTGACATTAGGTCTAGGTAGAACTGGTTTCCTTTATCTAGGTTAAGCCTGTGCATGTTTTAACTTGCAACAGCTCTAGCTACCTGAGTGAAGAAGCCAGCCACTCTTAACTAATTAGGACAATTAGAACTCTATGGCCATGAATCGTGACGAATTAAGGTGACTTTAATTTCAATGCGTGAACGTAAAACACGTTCAAAAGTCACTGGAGAACAGTAACTAAAAAGCAAGTAGCATTTTTTTTTGGCGGGG
>BLFK01000250.1:1543869-1548020 GCA_014634185.1 Astreopora myriophthalma | reverse complement strand
TTATTATCGCTTGCAGCGACAGTGCAACCAAAATCGACCATGAAGCAAATAAAGGCATTCTCTTGTTATAAAAAAACAAAAAACAATAATAAAAAAAGATGTAGCCAATGTGTCTCGCAAGTGACCAAGCAGTCTTGTTCCCAGAGCCCGCTTTTCCTTTGGTCAGCACCAAGGACACGGACTCTGGCCACAGCCAATTGATGCGCAGTCGCAGCGAAGATCCATTTTTGTAACCGTATGTTGCTTCAAAGTTTTGAGTCTGCGTAGATGAGCCGTTAGTCAGTGATTTGCGGACTTCCTGCTTTGGGACTGGCCAGAGTCCGTGTTCTTGGGGCTGACCAAAAGCAACGCCGGGCTGTGCAATCGAGATTGGAGGAGGCAGGGTGGCCTGATGGTCAGGTCATCGGACTTGTGATCCGGAGGTGCCTGGTTCAAGTCCTGCTCTAACCACTTGCTGGGGTTGATCTAGGTAGTCCCTGGTACATCTCCTCAGCTGCGCTTGTACATAGCCAACTTGTCTGCCTCCTGCCAGTTGGGATTCTTAACCATGTTATGTCCATTTGTATCATTTGTTTCATTGGCGTGAAAGGAATGATCAATGAAATGATTGTGAACTGCGGGTTAGAAATGAATTGAAGAAGTGATCCTCACACTTTCTGGACAATTTAAGCATTTGTCTCATATATGCACTTGAAAAATTCCAGTGACTTTAACGGGATTCGAATCCACGACCTCTGCGGTGCCGGTACAGTGCTCTTACCAACTGAGCTACGAATCCACACAGTTGAGAACAGTATTTATTTATTTATTGGTAACCAAGTGGCGCACCATTGGCTTTGCACATGCGCATAGGAAAGAATAGAAGAAGAGGGAAACAAAAAAAATTAACCAGTAACCATACCTCTGGATATTTGAGCTCGAGCGTTGTAGCATGACGATGATTCAGCTGATCGCTCATATCACTCCCAAGCTCAAGTTCCCAGCCGCCTTTCGGATGCCTATCTCCGACACGCAGTGAAGGAGAAAATGTCGACCCCTTAGACCCTACGAAACTTTAACTTTGAGAAAACTTGCACGGATTTTTACTCGCCTTTCATTCAAGAGTACGATTTTTATTATGACCGTGACAACCGGATGAATTTTCCATTGTTTGTCTAACTTTAACAGCGTTCATATAAATTCTGTTCCTGGACAGTAAGAAATTGTTTTACACGCGGAACGAGTTGGATTAAGCGCGAAGTGATTACAATAACTCAATTTTATGGTTTCAGATGACGTTGTCGTAGCCGGCATCGTCGTCCTCGCTCAAGCTCCCTATTGTTGGTCATAGTACAACGGAGTGTTTGATTCATTCCTTGGCCTAGACCAAGTGGCTGTTTTGGCTAAGAAGACTTTAGACAGTAGGGATATTCACGATGCTAAGTTCTTCAAGAGAAAGGCTGTTGCATTTGGCCAACAGCTGCTACCTCGCGAGTCAAACAGGAATCGATCCCTTCAAGAGTCTACTCCTTCGCGTCCACCGCCGTTACTCGGAGCCTAAAATTCGCGGCGCATAATAAAGAAACGCAGAAGTCGTACAAAATGTGTAATTCAGTACTTTTATTATTGGTCCTTCTGAATCATTTAACTGGAGCTCACTTTAGCCTTCTGCTGCAGCCTTCTGTCTCGCTCCTCGGCAATACTAAGCCTGATTCCTTTACCCTTGGGTAGGGACACGTGTGGCTTGTTCGTCTTGCCGATAATGAAGACGTTGCTAATTCGCGTGGCAAACTGGTGCCCTTGGTTATCTTTGACATGCACAATGTCAAAGGAACCTGAAATGGACAAACAGAATCTGAGGCTGTTGTAAAGGAGGTTTTAAAAACCTTTTGTTGTTTGACGATCTTGTTAAAGATGCATTCAAAACTTTATTTATCGCGGAAAAACCGAACCTCAATCAATTAGTAGAGTAATACGAAGAACAAGCTTGTCGAGGAGTTTCTTTTTGTCAAGTTTGTGACGTAAGAAATGAGAAAAGAAACTTTCTGCCTGATTGGCATTTTGTTTTTTTGGCCGTCGTCATTCAGCAATTGTACGTCAAATTTCTTTGGAGTCCTACTGACCTTCCGAGGATTTTTAAAAGTGTTTGTTAACCCCAAAATGATTTCCCTAAAAAAAAATTAATCGTATTTGTTTGAGTATTTTAACACATACAAAAAAACTTATTTTGATTTGGTTAAATCCTCAGTCGAGTTAAATAGGGCCATGACCAGGTAAATAAAGTCCAGGGAGAGCGAGGGGTTGTGTTTACACAATAGAGGATTAAACCAAACAAACAAAAAATGCTCCAAAATACTCCCAAAATACCTAAATCTTTAAAATGTTTGGGTGTTTAGGTGCACTTTAATACTTCTGCTCATCGTGGCTCTTTTTACTTGAAACACATACCAGCATGTCTCTCACGATGGGTAACCACGCCAACTCGACCCATGTTGCGACCACCAACAACCATTGCAAGATTTCCAGTATCAAACTTGATAGAGTCTATGATCTTGCCTGTCCTGATTTCCAGCACAATGGTGTCGTGCACCTTAATCAGAGGATCAGGGTAGCGAATGGTGCGGGCATCATGTGTAACAAGGTAGGGGATACCTTTGGCTCCAGTGGCTACACGTCGCACCTGACCAAGCTTGTACTGCCAAACAGGAAGGCAAACGTACAACATTAATCCTTTATCTCCCAACGGTAACCTAATACTGGGGGACCAATCAGGCATTAAAGGTTAAGTCAGCATTTGTGCCTACCTAGGGTAGTAATGAACTTTGCTTAAGCTTAAGAGTCAATGGATTTATTTCTAGGCTACTAATAGTACAAATCATATCAACTCTAATTCAAGAACTGCTTATTTTGGAAAGGTGAATTTAATCACAGTCAAATCCCCTTGGAGCAGTGAAGAGAACCAACAAACTCAACCGTCATCTGATGCGTTAGCACTTGTTTACAGAGACCAAAAGGACCTCAGACACTTCCTTACAATTACACAACGTAATATTTTCTATAGACCATTTTCAATGAGACAAGCACACAGCCATCAAGAACTTATAAACTAGGCAGAAAACTGACTGAACAGAGCTCCTGTTCAGCGAGAAACAGCATTTCTGATCTTACAGTCTTAGGTCTAAGCACCGATTTGAAATGGTTAGCTTTCAGTTGTGTTATGGGTAACTCTATTTAAATGCTTTAAAAAATTGATAGTTTTCAGCAGCTTGCCTCGTTGGTCTAGTGGTAATTGGCAAGAAGAAGAAGAGAATGACCCAGGTTCAATGCTTTACACTTCTGAACATTTTCTTCTTTAATTTTCATCTTGAGTTGAAAGTTCATTTTATGCCATGTAATTGTCAGGAGGCGTGCAAGGTCATTTTGATCTCTGTGAACAAGTGCTAACCCATCTGATGTCTGACATCAGTCATGCCCAGGAGCTGAACCCATGACAAGGTGACTCTCACCACTACACTAAGCATGCTCCCTGCCTAATTTGAGTGAATACTCAATTTCCCCAGCAACTTCTCTCATTTCCCTTGAAATGATTCATTTACTTGCATTACAAAAATGCACGGACAGGTCGGATGTTCCCTTAACGACCAAAAAAACATACTTTTGAGTGAAACAATAAAAATTTAAGGACTTCCAAGGGCAAAAACGGTTTTAACTCCTTATAGCGACTTAATGGATTCTACTCTTGGCTAACACCAGACTATTTTGCATGTCATGGGGTTTGTAAGGGCTTGCAAGGTATGATCTGAAAGCTCAACTTTCTCTTGTTGCAGATCCAGCAGTAAGAAGGTTGAATGAAATATGATTCAATCATACTTCCAATTCCAGCATCAAATTCTTGTGGGCAGGCTCTTCCACACACGCCCTTCACTCACCTTCCCTTCTTCCTTGGTAATGCGATGGACAGTGAAGCGACCTTTCACATCATACAGCAGGCGAAAGTTCTCACCAGTCTTCTGGATGGAGATGACATCTACAACAAACAGGTTAAGACAATTTTCAATTGAGTGTCGCAAAACAAAAACCAAAGTGATCACTTTGGCCAATCAGGAAAGATTCAGAAAATAGAATGCGCCAATCATAACGCTGGCTGCATACATTGGCTTTGTGTTAAGTGT
>BLFK01000250.1:1513869-1538869 GCA_014634185.1 Astreopora myriophthalma | reverse complement strand
TTTAAAATGCAGCACACGATTTAATTCTCATTCCCAGTTTCCACGCTTTCCGCTAGAACATCGATTGCGCAAGAAGCACGTGCTTCATTCCTTCATTTGCATGTGTCAGCAGAGTTGTTCACAACACAGAACGTGGGGCATGGGGAAGAAATGAACGTTCGAGTTCGGAGAATCCACTGAGAAATTAGGCTGGAAGTGACGAATAGAACACACACCAATGATTTATTATTTGGTGCCTGGCTGTGTTATATCTATGTTTACATTTATATTTATCATTCAGAGTATGTTCAGTATGGTCAGGTGAGTAAGCACTTGAGAAGTCGCACTGTACTTTGGCTGTTAAGGCGTGGTGGTGAGACCACACATGATTTTTTAGGCGCACAGCAAAAAATCTAGTCGCATATGCGACCAGTTGGTCGTTAACTTTGAGCCCTGAAGGGCTGAAGGCAAAAACGTCCGAAGTGACATTTTGCACATTTTTTTTGGTAATTTGCAAAAACTTTGGCCAATTTTCACAGAATCAGCTACACGGAAATTACTGAGTGACCTTTTCCTTGCTGTATGCCAGAAATTAGGCCAACTGGATGGAAAGAAGCCCCCCTCCCCCTCCCCCCAAAAAATCCCCCCACATTTTCATATTTTCATTCTCTGTTATTTTCTTCATCTGACTTGAGATAGGTCATTCCATAACTGAATTACCATTTCTGTTGTGTGAAATTCAGCATAATTTCGCAGAATGCCCAAATGCAAGTCACTTTAGACGTTTTTGCTCTTCAAATATCCTGAGTTTAATGGATTGCATTACTCGGTACAATGGGTAGCAAATGAGAGCATTGCAAGACAGAGCTGGCCAAAATCTGGAAAACTGGGCATAATGGTGAATTTATTACTTGCAACTGGGTAATTAGTCTGAAACAGATGCGAGTGCATCTAACAGCAGTCAAACCTATGTGACTATGAGCTTCTAAGGGGGCATATTTTGGGGACTATTCCGCGATAAGAATCAACGGAATGGTCGGTTTACGCGTATTTTTGGGACTTATTCCGTTCATTCTGCTATCAAGAGCAGAGTGAACAGAATTTAAAGGGGCTCTGTCACGATATTTTGAGGTATTTTGATCATCGACAAATTTACCTTTAAATTGAAGGAAACCTGAAAATAATGCTTTACAAAGGTGGAAAAACATCAAAGAGATAATAATAAACCAGAAAGGAACAAGGATGGTTAAGGATGGAGAAGATTGACACGGATTACAAACAACAAAATTGAAAAGTTTAGCTAAACTTTTCAAACCCACTCAACGGTGACATAGCTCCTTTAACAGAACACGGTTTACTCGGAATACACAGGACACATGTTTTTTTGGGATTATTTTGGTGCCCAAATCGTGCGCGGCCGCCAAAATGTCACTCTTAGTCGTGTCCAGACTATTCCGAGTGTTAGTTCTCAGGTCACCTCTGCAAGAACCATTCCGTTTTTCGGAATACGCGTTTTTTTGGAAAACCTTATTCCTGTTAGTCCGTTAGTCCTAAACCGGAATAGAAATAGAATAGTCCCCCAAAAATACACCCTAAATACTAGTTTTTATGCTCTACCACTCAGCCACAGTGGAGTTGTGTGGAGTTGTGGAGTAGCAGGATGGTTGGCCGGTGAACAAGTTTAATGGCCGAGCTCCCAGAGTCTCCTGAAGCTCACTGGTAGAGGACCTGAACTAGTGATCAGAAGGCCATAGATTCAACTCCTGTCAGGAGAAGTCGGAATTTTTTTCAGAATTGCCTGAATCACCAATAACACTTTCATCATTTTAATTTTGAAAGCATTTTTTCCAAATTGCCAAACCCCAAGTCAGTTCTTTGTCCTCCTAAGTCATTGTCAACTGTGCTGTTAGATCACTCTTACAATACGCCGTTGCATGATAAGAAGGCGGAAAACAGAATACCGTATTTTCCCCTGTTCAAGTCGATCCGAAAAAAATGTAACTCTACTTTTTGCCCTCAAAATTAAGATTTTCGTGAGATCTTTCGCATTAAATCGAGTCTCGCATCGTATTTGTCAAAAACAGTCTTGTATCATTTGCAAACTATCCCAAACAGTAATCAAAACGAACATCCGATCCTCGAAGCGGGGCTTAGCAGTGACACCTGCATGTATGCAAGTGGTGAAGATCGACTTAAATGAAGCAATTTGCAACGTTCATATCCAGAATCTTCAAATGTCTGTCATTTAATTGTCCTCTTAACTTTGGACAGAAGTTTAAGAACTGTTTTTCATGATAAATCTTTGGCAATTTTCTTTTCGAGACACAGTTGTGAACTTTCAGATTTCAACGACTGAATTTATACCTTTCCTATCCGTGACAAAACAAGCTAAGTATAAAATTTTTAATGGAGAAAGTCAGTTTATTAAGACAAACAAAGACCATTACTCTTGCATTTTCGTTGATGCAAAATCATCATTTTTAGTTTCTAATGTCGTGGCCGTGTCCCTTGAAACGTATTTCTAAAATAAAACTAAACTGAGGATGGTGTCTGGAATCTCCTTTAATAGCAGGAAAATTGTACTCATGAATTAATCGACGAACCATGGAAAGGGCATATTTCGAATTAAGTCAGGCGAGGAGAAACTTGCTATTATCCCTTTTCTGGCAAGACGACTTTTATCACTCCAACAATGAAGTTATCACCTTCCTCCTACGTATGCCAGTAAATTGATAACGCTCTCAGCCGGACCTTTTAATTTGCCGTTATCCATTTTTAAACACTTGTTTGCTTTTCCCTTTTTGAAGGATTTGCTTCCCTTCGATCTGTGTGTCTGTCTCTTAAACCTCTTAGAATGGAATGTATTGAAAATCAGTCTTGGTGGATAAACATTTACCGTGATAAAACAATCTCCGGTGGCTAAGTCAAGAAAAAAAAAGTTGTGCTTTATCTATTCGCGTGAGCCCAGCGGAAGATGAACGCCTTTGTTTGTTGGGTGGAATTCAATATTTGCAGGAAGAAAATTGCATGCGTATTGTTTTAACCACCTTCCTTTCACACGTCTTCGCTATATATGTTTCAATTGAATGCGCGTCAGTTAGCCTCCACGTGGATCGATTAGTGCGTTCTTAAGTGCGTTGCCAGCTGATGTAATATTCAATTAGCTGGTGAACTGATCAAGCAAAGGAAAAAAAAACAAAACAAACAAACAAAAAAAACATTGCAAGCGAACCGCGAGGAAACCACTGTCTCATAGGCGTCCTTCTGAGAGGAAAATGGTGTCGTATTAAAGGCTTTTTCTCTTGCGAAAAGTTACGGGAAGGCTCTCGAAGCCCCGACCCGAAGTCTTCGAAGGGCGAAAAGCTTCAAACACGGACAACACCATAGGAAAGTTCCATTTGAATGATCATACTTTGGTATTTCATCCACTGACTCAAAAGTTAGAACCAGCTTTTACAGCATAACAAACAGTACCACAGGAAACTTCTGCTCGGTAGCTTTCATTTGAATGGTTAAACCAAAGGTACTCCCAATGCCGGTGGTTAGCGAGGAAGCGAGGAACTAAATACCTAGATGCTATACCCTTTAAAGTCTACGAATGATATCCCGTAGGATAATGAAACTCTTGAAAGCTGATGGACTGAATCTCTAGCATAGCATTCCTCTTGAGAGAAGTCGATTCAATTCATTGTCATATAGGACATTTCGCTGAAACTGAGCTCGGCTTTACTGACGATCTCGCCAAATAGGAGCAGGGTATGGTTGTTCTTAGGCCCAAACGAAACTCAACTGTCCTGAAATTAACTCACTTTTACTTGTTCACGATAGTTCTGGTGCAAAAGGGAGGACAACGTGTAAATTGAATTGCGGCATTTATGGGAAACAAACCATCTTTTTAAGCCCAGAGTTTCCAAAGTCGAAAATTTAAGGGCTGATTTTTCGAATTGCAATCCATTTGCTTCATCGAAGCCGGCATTCGAAGAAAACTGAAGGATTAACTTGCATCGTAATAGTGTAAATTGAACGAATGAGGGCCATCATTTTTGCAGTTACCGGTATATCGACAAATTTAATCCTGCGTGTGGTCCTTATCTGTCATCGAGTGTGTAGATGTTAGTGAAGATTACTGATTGGCGCTAAATTGCCGCGATATGCGAGAGCGATTGAAAATGGGCGAAGAAATATTAGTCTGTTTGTTCAAGTGTTAGCTGTCGTCAGATATACCCAGTGATGATTGCCGGGTGTTAGTTGACGTGGAATTCCGACAGCGGGCATAGTTCCAGTGGCAATTCGTTCTAGTGAAAACTCGACCTTTTCGCAAATGATCAACTTTTAATTTGACAAATGTACTTGAAGAGCGAAAGCAGAACGGTGCCAGCTTCGTAGCGTTTATTGCAATTCTTCTTATATCCGTTCTCAACCGCCACAGCCTTGGAAAGTTGGCAAAAATAAAGGACAACTGTGCTAGCATGGATAGCTAAGACTTTAATTAGTTATACTTCAAATTCCAGAGTTGTTTGTTTTGAACGGAGCAATCTTTGATATCATTTTAGAATCTACACCGTGTAATTTGAACTTTATAACTTCATACTACTAATCTGCTTGTCTGCGTAATGAAGTGCAGTTTTGTGCTTCAAAAGAAAATTGCTTCCACAGAAAGGAAAAAGAAACCACACGCTTCAGCATGATCTTTCGCTCTTCGGATAAGTTTATTTTTTATTGTAAGACGAGCTTAGCTTTCCCCGGCTGTTAAGCGCCGATTACATGAGCCGGGCTGCTCCAGTTAGGCGGGCTGGCTCGTTTAGCCGAGATCCCAGCGCGTCTGAGAAAAACACCAAAAGTCAAGTTTGCGATTACATGGAAAAAATCTCAGCCTGGTTAGCCGAGATCCCGGTATTACGATGCCATGATCTCGGCTAACCAGGCTGAGATTTTTCCATGTAATCGCGTTCACCGGGACAGCCCGGTTATCTGGGCCAACGGCGGTAAACTCACTGTTTGATTTACTCGATAGTCTCGTCGCTGGAGCTGGTCATATGCAATGCCAAAATATAACTGCACTATCATTTTCCTTTAGCTGCCCAGCTGGACGATGGTTTCAGTTTCTCGATGACCAGAGGAAGTTGTCCTTAACTTGCTTCTCAGTGTCTATTCAGCGGGCATGAAATGTTCCCATTCGATGTCTTTTGATGGGACACAAAATAAATAAAAGTCTGACAATGATTTAGATTTAATAGCTGTGCAAAGAACGTTGAAAATGTCTTGTTTTCCTCTCCAGCAAGGGCCATTTTTACGGCAATGAGAATTTTTTTTAATTAGCTCAGTCAATAAATCTGAGAAATGCAAGGCGTTAATTGAATATAAAACAATGTACATATTTTTGCATCAGAATATAAAACAATGTACATATCTTTGCATCAATTTGATCTCGGTCGTAAGACTTATTGCAGGCAAGAAAATGTCTAATTGAAATTCCTAGTCTTCGACACTAATTAAACAACCGGCCATATCTTTTGGATGTTACGCCCCAATTATATATTCTGTTCTTTTTTGTTCACATTTGGGAATGGCTGGGCAGTAGATCATAGACTACTAATTGAGGATAATCAGCCGTAACTTGGTAACGAGAGAGTATATGATTTATTCAAAAGAAATCGTCTGGTTGCCGCCCACGAAAGTGCGTTGCGGCGTATGGCTTTTTTTTTCTGTGCACCAATTTGCTGATACGGTGCTAGTATCAGCAAATAAATTTCTCACAGGTCGTCATACGGCCAGGAAGCTTCCATATATGCGAAAAGGTGTTTCTATATTTCGACTGATGGAACCCGGATGCCAAAAGAAAAGTCAATTCAGCAACTCAACACAAATTCAGGATTTTTTAGCTGCAACAAAATGCCTTGTATTCAGCTTTACCTTTGTTCTCCTTATTTTGATCGTTGGTGTGGCTTGTGTAAAGGAAGAAAGAAAATATAGAGCATTTTGTTTCCAGTTTCAGTTTCAATCAGTTGTCACGAGTTTTGACTGTAAAAATTAAAGTTAAAAGACTGTATACGCACGCTTTAATGAGCTGTTTCGTTCTGACTGGTAGTCTTTTAAACAAAAGCCAAACTTCATCAATGCCAGGGAATGTAATAAGATCTCTTTGTTGTCGATAAGCCCGTAGACTTTAAGTTCCTATTATTATTGTCATTCTGGTAGGAATTTCGTACTAGCTGAATGCTGTGAAAACTGGCGTTTGCCACGAATTATGCTCTTGTTGTGTATGCGTGGAACTATACACCACAACAATTTCCTTGTTTGCGTAGGGTCATTTCTTTTGACTTCATGCTCTCATATTAACTTCTCTTTGCGAGCAGATTGTTTATTGAAAATACTAAAAGCCAGACCCAACGTGGGGTACAAAAATTTGCATTCCTTGTATGGCGTTTAGCCCCAACAACGTGCGAAGAACAAAGCACTGGAGGCACACTTTAATATTTAAAGACATGCATTTTAAATTAACTGCGGGAACCGTCTTTCAATTTCGTTTTCGCGCTGCCCGGAAAACTGTTTAAAGCTTGCATTAGCGTAATGAAATACGTATGCTAAAAGCACGAAGTTTCCCCCGAAACTTAATATGCTTGCTCTATCAAAGGGCTATTACCGTGTTTAGTTTGAAAGGCACCAGAAGTAAAATGTTTGCTGTTGTATTTGGTTCGTGTGTGTTCGTTTTGTCGTTCAATTTCGTTTGTTTAGTGCAGTGGCCATCTGTTGTGGAAATGACAGCTTTTAATTTCACTTAAGGCTTCGCATTCCAGCTTTAACATTGATGACTGTGAGATGCTTGCTGTAGAAGGTACATACAGACTTAAGTTGTGCCATATTGTTTTCCATTTTAATTCAAGACCGGGCTCAAGAGCGCTTTTAGCTAATCAGCGGATCGAAGCTATTTCAAGGCGTCACACGTGCCGTTAATTATTTTTGATGAATTGTCAATTTGTCACTACTCTGCTATCAAACTTTGAGTTTGCAATGTCTTTTTTCCTATGAGTTGAGTGATCACGATCCGAAAATGACACTCAAAACTCTACGTGCGCACCTGCTGGGAAAGTTGTTTCCTTCTCAGTTCGCATTACTTTGGCCTTTTTTTTTACCGCTTTTAGTTAGTGTTTAACACGAAAGTGCGCTTTTCTTATCGCTTAATTAGAGGAGGGAGGAAAGTGAAAGACCTCGCGTTAGACGTCTGTTTTTCTTGCTGTGCGTGGGAATCAATTTATCCGCGCGCATTCAGTATAAAAGCTGAATTTCTACAAGTGATCAGCTACCCATTTCGGGACCAAAGGAAATGAATTAAAGTGTAATAATTTCCCTACGTTTTGTGTTTACTGTTATTCCCTGGATTGGCCGATGACGACGCAGCTCATCTTTTGGACCTGAATACAACCAAGCACGTAGCACACGAGTTTTTTATTGGCGCGCGCTTTACATTGAAATTGCATGCTCGTTTTATTGATACATTTTGTCTGATAGCCTCATTTCTCTCTTTCTTTCCTTTTGGTCTTGAGCAGCTAATGCTTGACATATCGTACACAGCGAATTTACCACCGTTTGTCTCGCATTTCGTTTTGCATCGAAGGCTAACAAAGCTGTTTTCTTAAGTGATCATAGAGAAAATATTAAAAAGGTTGTCACAAAACGAGGATGTATATCTCACGCTTGCCCCGTTAGAGAATCCTTCCACGAGATCTCTCATCTTTTTTTTTTTTCAGTTCGAAATTGTAAACCAAATTTATCATTTCCAGTGAATTGAAGTACTTAATTATCTTTGAGACTAAGACCAGAGGAAGTGTATGCGAACCCCATAAATAAAAAAGGAACCTCACCAAAATTTATTAGCCGTATCCAGAATGTGAACACGTCATGATATAGTATTCTTTTTGTCTACAATTTTGAACCCTTTTTTTACCTTTTTTTTCTTTTTTTGGAATAGCCATTGAAAGTGACCTCTCTCGGCAATTAGTATTATCATTTAAATGAACCGAAACCGTAGAAAGGATATTTGTTTATTCTTCAGCCGTTGCTTATTGTTCTCTGCTATCGAACTTCAAATAGAGCTGGCAAATACTAGCTTCCAGTTCGTCCCATCCTGAGGAATACATTGCAACAACATTTTTGTCCAATGAGACACTAATTTAAGGTTAAAGTTTTTACCGTTAAAGCGCTCGCAATGATGTTATATTACAACTTAACTCCCTTTCCTAAGGCCCAGCCGAACGATCAAAGGTTTTCGTCCAACATCGTGCGCGAGCTGTGTTGGTCGGTGACTCGGGGTGGCTGGCTAAACGATCAAACATTTTCCCGCGCAATACAAAACGTTGGCTGGAAATGTTTGATCTAGATCAAAGATATGTTGGGACGGGGGTAAACGGTCAAACATGTTCATCCAACACGATGTTGAGCGGAAATGTTTGATCGTTTAGCTGGGCCTCAATGGAGTCGAAGGGTCTCTGTGTAGTCTTGAAACTATATAATTTCTGACGCGCTTTTCAATGTGTGAACGAAGTCCTATTGTGCCACATCAGGTGCGAGCTCTAAAGGAATATTTTCGTGTGAAGTAGTCTGTCTTTTAATGAATCGCAATGTATATTTTTAGATCATGTTCACTTTTGGTTTGAATTTGTTTGGTGGTAAAGAAAAGGAGTCGCTCCAACAGCGATGGTCATTCAACTCATGCTTTTCATCTTTCGGTTTTACCTCCCCTGAAAGTTGAAGCTACATTCGTGCGATAGTGCACCCAAATTCCGTTAATGCCGGCTGGACGTTAAAAGTCAGATTCTCTCCAAATTCGAGGACAATGGTACAACGCAGTGCCGATATTAAGTCAGTCAGAAAAACTGAACGCGAAGCCCCCTGTTCGAGTACATCAACACACATCATGTCGAGAAGACATCTTTAGTAACACAAATGTTCCAACGCCGTTCTATTCCGCGTTAACCTTTGCACGAAATCGTGTTCACCCGTTCAAATATAAACTTAAACACTACTCAAGTATTTACGTACAACCCTGCATGTATATGTATAGATGCTAATTTTTTTGGCGAATGTGAATTGCAAAACATTTCGTTTCCTTCTCGTTATGTATGACTGTGAAACCCGCTCAGTTGCTCATTGTTTGCAGTGACGCGAAATCATGCGGGAAAGTTTCGTCAGGGAATGACAAAGATTTTCAATAATTTCTTTTGGATTGTGGCCTCAGAACTCGCTCTTAGTCAGGGAAGGAAGATGACAAACACCAGATTGTTCTTCCACCGTGAGTAAACCAAAGCATTTTATGTCGTTTTTCGTAGCCGTAACGTTGTGTCGTTCTAAGCGGGCCAATTCAGTTGTCTGACGCAAGCATGTTGTCTTAAAGAGGTTCGTGGAAGTGTTTTCGCTTTTCTTCTCGTTGGTTTGGTAAGATACGCGAGAACTTAAGCCGTAAACTCAAACAATTTTGTGGCCGATTCAGTATAGCTTACATCTGCCAGCTTTGCTTCCCGAAGGGCGTCGTATTGACGTTAACCTCTAATTTCTATGAAAACATTCGCTGCCGTAGGAGTTGTTTCTTGTTATCACTTTCTAATCAACTGCTTCGTACTTGTGCTCGCCATGGCATCGAATGCAACAAGATAAAGCATGTTATTTCTGCCGAAATGTTCCAGCGCTGTATTAGCTCGAGCCTCGAGGCACGAACAAACAGAATTCATTTATTTTGCGCGTCGTTGACATTGTAAGAGGTTTCAAATCAAGTTTCTTTGTCTGGGTGGTATCACTTATGGCTTGAAACAGCCTTTCCATTGATGGAGATAAAGACTTTAATTGAGATTATGGATCCTTCCTTCGGTGGGAGTAAACAAATCTGGCTTGATTCGAGAAAATTTCTTGCCAGAAGTTCCCGCGCGACAGGAACTTAGCACGTGTAGTTAAAGTAAACATGTCGCAATGGCGCATTTATGATCAATTCTTTGTACACACAGTAGGTCTTGAAATAGTTCCGATTTTTGCGTCGTTAAGCCGTGCTAGTCTAATTTTGTACATGAAGATATAAAGGCGCCAGTGATAGCGTGAAGCATATTTCGCTATAGAGGAGATAATTGCGTTTTCCTAGAATGCACTTTAGAATTCTCTGTTGACACACGGTTGCCGCTCTGGCCGATATTCAAGCAAGATTTAGCTGCTGTCATTGATCAAGCAAGATTGTTGGCTCTGTAGCGTCAAAATTCATCAAAATACTTCGGGAGGGATCGTAGGAAAATTAGTTGGTTAAGAGTCAAGCCGGTCGCTTTAAGATTGGCAACGAGCTGATTCTTGTGAGCATCCAGAGCGCACGATCGGGCAAACATCGGTGCACAAAGCGATAACCATCATTCAGGAAATCTTGAGACGAGACCGATCCGCATTATAGGGCCGCCTGAATAGCGTTTTACAAAAAAAAATTGTTCCATACTTAAGAGCCTAAGATGAAGAGCAAGATAGGAAGGAACCGAGTTTGAGGTTGGCACCGCAAATGCGCTTTCCCGCCACTGCTCTCATTCGTTGCCGAGGTATTTTTGTTATTTTATTATTATTATTTTTTTTTTTGGGTCATATTCCGTGTCGTGTGAAGCCTTTTTTTTTACGAGCTCGCTTAAGCAATTGGCCACTGCAGCAATTGGCGACGACTGGCTAGATTCTGCGCAACCTATTTGTACTGTCTTAGCAGAACAGCTGGCGATCGTATTAGCTTTCTGGCCTCCCCGCTAAACGGCTCTCGACTCGTTCGCGCTGAATACATTCACGGTCACCTTAAACCGACCGCAAATTTGGTCGATGATAGCATAAACACGTTACGGAAGTGTTACAATTTTAAGCTGCGTGTTTCGCGCGTAGGGCGGAACATCCTCGCCTCTCGAAAGTTGACCCGATTGTTAAACCTCTCGAAATTAAGCTGTCAACAGCGGAATGAGAAACAAAAGGGGAAAGAACTTTGGCACTTTGGATATCAATCTGTCGAGGAATATATGACACCCCTTCGGGCGCTCCCGCCCTCCACATCTCGAAAGGAACAAAAGCCACTAATATTAGGACACACGCAGGCACATTTCATTGTCTTAGCGTGATTATATTTTGTAAACGCTTTCAGCTCATTTGCAATTGTGGTAATGAGGTTTCGAAGCGAACAAAAGAGCGGATCGGGGAAGGGCCCAATGGGAAAAGATTTGCAGATAACAATTAGCATATTCTTCACGCCGCATTGTAGCCATTGACAACCGAATCGCCCGTGGGCCTTGAGCCAATGGCGGTCCGCGCGGTTGCGAATCATGATTAATTAAGTAATAATAGAATGTCACTCACCACAGCGCTGTCCAATGAACTCGCAGGAAATCAACAGATCTTTGGACACGTTCATGAGGCTGGCGGCAAAAAAGCTGAGTTTTGGCTGAACGCGAGTTAAATCAAGCTCGGTACAATGGAAGCGCAAACGAACCCCTACTCAAATCAGGTCGGTTCGGCGTCCACGCAGAGCGAAACTCGCGTAATCCAAAATCATCCGACCACTATGGCTTACGTGCGCGACGAACACACTGTTGTAAAGTACGAGAATCTCGCTCCAGCGAGTGTAACTTCGTTGAACGACCAACGAGTAGGAAATAACCATCTTGCGACTCATCAATGGGTCGTGCAAGACCATACAGGAGCAGTTGGTTGGCCGACAAACACAGTGAGTTTACAAGAAGTTAAACCAATGTTGAGAGAGGATGCGTCGCCAGTAATAACAACAATTGCTGGTGCAACTCTAGTCCATCACCGGCCCGGTGGTCACCCAGTTATGCCTATAGAACAAGCACGTTGGGCCAGTTCTGCGACACATGGGGCTCATTCACCCGATCACACTCGCATTCACATCAGCAACGCAATGCAAGCGGTTCCTACAACTCACCCTTCGTACGGTACGATAAACGGCACGGTCCAGCTGCAAGGAGCATTCCCTCAAGCCGCGCAAACTATTCGCGAAAACCCGAACGGACAAGACGCGTCGCACGGAGCACACCCCGACTTGGAAGCGCAGGACGACACACCAACATCTGACGACCTCGAACAGTTCGCCAAAGAGTTTAAACAACGAAGAATCAAGCTCGGTTTTACCCAAGCCGATGTCGGTCTTGCTCTCGGAACTCTGTACGGGAACGTGTTCAGTCAGACCACCATTTGTCGCTTCGAAGCTCTGCAACTGAGTTTTAAAAATATGTGCAAGCTAAAACCGCTGTTAGCCAAGTGGCTCGAAGAAGCGGATAACAACAACGGGGCTGCGAGCGGCATTGACAAGCTCGCAACCCAGGGCAGAAAGCGCAAGAAGCGAACCTCCATCGAAGTGGCTGTCAAGGGTGCTCTGGAAAATCACTTCTGTAAAAACCCTAAACCGTCCGCGCAGGAAATTGGCACGCTCGCTGAAAACCTTGGCCTCGACAAGGAGGTGGTTCGGGTTTGGTTTTGCAACAGAAGGCAGAAAGAAAAGCGAATGACTGCTTCAGTTACTGGAGGAGCCGATGACCAACACGTTGGATCACCTCACGTCCCTTCGCCCCATGTTTCGTCGCCGCACATTGTGGGTGCTCACATCGCAGGACCGCAATGAACTTTTTACGTGCCCTACACACCGAAGCAAAATAGTGGACGATGTATTTTTCTATCACTCGAATAGACATGGAACTCGGCTTGCGTACGGACTGACTAGCGTGTTCATTCGATTTACTGTTGTTTTTTCGTACGCGAACCTCGGGACTCTAAGCGAATGTGAAATAGTGTAATTTCAGCAGGCGCGAGCGTGCTGGAACATTTCGATTTTCAAGTCGACCGCCACTCGTAGGATATGCAAAAAGGTATTTTAATGGTATGGGCATTATTGTATGTAAATACTTGCTTTGAAAGCTATAGTATTGCATGAAGTTTAGAGGAATTCCAGGGGAAAACAGTCAAAGATTGTAGTTTCTTTTAACATGGCCATGTCTGCTACGTTCTTCATTCCTTCGAGGCCTCTGTTTTGGGTTTTTTCCCGAAAGATCATATGTAAATACAAGATGGATGCTTATAATTTGTCTACTCAGTAACAGGCTATATATGTGCTCGTGGTCCGAGCTTTACAGATCGTTATTAGAGTTGTTTCCTTGCAATGTGAAGTTCCACAAAGCTATCGTACTATTCTATGTAATCATACATGCCCCGTTAGCTTTCAAACTGTACTCCAGATAAGTTATTAAAACGTTTTGAGTTTAGTTCGTCATGTCCTGCTTTACTTTTCTGTGTTAGGTTTTGGGCATATTTTTGCTGTTCTTTTAACTGCGGAGTCCTGTAGTCAACACGGATTTAGTGCCAGAACCATTGCTGCCAACCTATAAAAGATTGTTTTCGAGCAATGTTATCCATGTTACATTGCAACGAAAAGGAAAAGTGAACCGTGGATGCATAGCAAAGACGTTCATTCATAACACGACTGATGTATGCAAATAGAAACAATTTCTTATTTAAATTCTGCCATACATTAAACGCACAATGTTCCTTGAATTTGTAAAGGCAGGAATATACGCGCACGAGAAGCGAACCCCGGCTTAAAAGCGAACGATTTGATCGTTCACAAGCCTTTGGCCTGTGAAGAATGCGTGTTACGCCCTTTTAACTCGTAAGTTTTGAACCGCATTGTGTTGCTTTTCGCTCGCTGTTGTCTAAAATAAGAATTCATATTGTGCAGACTGTCTTAGTTTATTCGTGTTGTAAATTTGCCCGGGTTTACGTTATGGGTAATGAGTTTGTAGAAGCGTTTTCGTGCCGCGTTTCCATTTTCTCTTGTCATTTAGTCGTTTCTTGAGGGTGTAAAACGTGTTCTCGAAAGACGGACATGTTTTTTTCTTCATCTTCCACTGGTACCTGTAGTGTCGATCGATTAAGTTTATTCATACAAACTTTCACTCATGGAAACTACACCGAGGTTGAATTTACTTGATACACAACAGACCTTTCATTCTATTCGTACGGAAGAAGACAAATTGTTTAATTGTGGCCTGAAAGATTCTTGCATCCTGTCGATTCCTTGTGAATGATATTAGTATTTTCGATGAAGGTATACTTGATGGCCACATGTAACAAAACGGAATAATCACAAACAGAAGAACAAGGCAAAAACACACGAGTCTATTCAAACCATTCTCCTTTTTATTTCCTTCAACTTCTCGTTCTTGCTATCAAATTACACTCAGTTTAGTCGCTACTGCTTTTGGGAAGAGTCGTTCGTGAACCACTGGTTCGCTTCAAGGACAAACAATATATGACATTTGAAGTATGCTGTATGCGCTCTCAGAGTTCGCTAAACATGCTTTTAAATTCGAACTGCTTTCCATAATTGAGGAATATATTCATGAGTTGCGCGCAGCCAAAATAGAAACGTTTCTCGCACTCTGTAAAGTGACTTTCGACTAATGAGCGAGCACGTTGCGAATGCAGGAAAACATGGACAACAGATATCAAAATATGGTAACTTGCTGTTTCGTGTTAAGAAAATTTGGATCACTTTTGCTTATTCCCCCTACTTTATTCCAGTCCCATAACCAGTATACACCTTTAGAATTTCATTTTGCTATATCTTTGGGGGTAAGCTTGCCTTATCAACAGAAAACAGTGAGAAGAATTCACCGTAGGACAACTAATTAGTTTGACAAACAAAGCCGATTCTACAACTCTTGTCACAGTTTGACTTGCTCAGCTCGTGAGAAATACGTGGGTCCTTGGCAGTTCTGATGTGATTCTTTCCAATGTTAAATTAAAATTCGTTTCGATGGTCCTTTCACTTAGAAGAAAACCTGAATTCTGTTTTTAGTGTTCAAGGCAGTCCTTCTCATGGCGTAATTGCAGAGTGTACGATGAGAGAGGGCGATGTATTTCTCTGTCAAATCGCCATTAAATTCGGGACGCGAAAACTAGTTCATGACGCCAGGAAATAACAGATATTTTTGTAAAGAGAAAATACAGGGTATTCGTTTAGGTATACCTCTGTATTATGGTAATAAGCTGAATATTTTTACTGCGTTAACATATTTATGAGTCCGATGTGTGATGACTCTCGGAGCAAATTCATCACCTAGAGAGAGGAGAGGAAATTCTTGTCTCCAGCTCTCTGTTTTCTCTCGCGTTTAGCTTTGCGAGGAGGTCAATTCTCCGGATTAAGCCGACGCTATAAGTGAACTCATCCAGGTAAAAGACGTATTCCTTTGATAAGATTGGCATTCTATCGCTCGAAAGACATTGTAAGCGTTTATAAAGTTCAGTGTTTCGGGGCTTGATTCGATTTATCGAGGGGACCGAATATGTGGACAGCTTTCTCTGTCTTTACTGATTTCAAACGATTTTGGTTTCATTTTGCCGTGAAATATTGACCGCCAAGGAAGTAAGATATCAGGGAAACGAAGGCATTTAGAAAATTGCTCTCCAAGCGTATTTATTCTAGAATGTGTTGACAGCTCGATGGCTTAAAATCGTTTGGGCGTGATGGCAATACACGTGCGAAAAAGCGCCATACACATGGACAAGTCTTTATAACTTGATCAACCGAGCTCAGTTTTCGACTTTTTTAAAGCGCTTCACGAGTAAAAGCGACAAGTACGTGATAGTTTTAACTTTCGTGGTGCCATGTGCATGCATCGCGAAGTAGCGCTTTCAAAAGCTGCATTGTTGATGGCCGTAATTGAAATATTCGGTCCTATGCCCTGGGGAAATATGCTTTACACGTATAGGTCGTTATTGTGTGGAGCTTTGAACTTGCGTTATTATTTATTCTCTGATACAATTTTTTGAGCGCCGAGAGTTAAAAATAACCAGAAAAGTATTGAATAATTTGTCTTTATTTTGGTTTGGCATGATCCGCGCGGGTTGTTTTCAAGATGTCGGCGCTACTATAGCATTTACCACGCATGCGTGCTTTTTAAAATTGCTTTGTTTCGAAAAGGCCTTCCGAAATTAAAAATGTACTTCTTTTGAAAATAGCTGACTAAGTGAGCAAATAGGCTTTTCTTAAGCTTGATCCGTGTTAGTTTTCGATATCAGCGGAAGCTCATTTTTCGAGTATTATTTATATTCGATGAAAATTAATTTCTTCGCCTAGTATTAGCCCGTATCGCAACCAAATGAAATTTTTGTGCTTTGTTGTTACGACATAGGAAGTCTCTGGGTCTTCTTGAAGCGTGCACCTCTCGACAGAAAAACCTTGTAGAAACCGCAGATGAGAGCCTACACAGAGAATTAATCAGTTAATTTCCTCAAGTCATGAGGCTTAAACGGTGCCTGATATTTTCTGAAAGCGACTTTCGACTTTGTTTGTGGTAATTTAGATCGCCCTGAAGGCATTTAGGAAAGAGCTTTTATGGTGGGGAACAATAGATTTCCTGCGAAGTCGTTTTCAAAGTGCTTCCTTGAAAGGAGTTTTTAATGCTTGCCCACTACGTTTGAAAAGGGCTACATTGTACATCCAACTGTGTTTTAGGAAGAACTTTTCACCTACTGTTAAGAGCATAAAGGAACTGCTCTGCGAAAGCGGCTTTTTTCGGTAGAGTTAAATAAAGTTGTTCTCTCTGGTTTCGTGGCGAGTTGTAATTGCTATTTGTTCTACCAACAGCAGTGGGCGATTCCATATTGTGCAAATTACAATTACGTTTAGAGTAAAATTAAAATAAGCGTTGGATAAAATGAATCGATCCCTCGACTAAATTAAGGTTAACGATTGCGCTTTCGTCGAAACATCTGCCGTTTTCCCCCTTACAAAATTTACAAGTTTTTACTCCTGTGAAGCGAATTATAATCTCTTTTCGAATGTTTGTTTTCTTCTGCAAAGCATTCCTTGATAGACAATAGCTTTTAAAGTGCAGCTTTGATATTTGGGCCGAGTAAACACCGCGCAAGGACAGTATGTTCAAATTTTTAATGCCTTACTGCAAGGAAACTAAACATGACTAGCAGTTTGTATGGCTGGCTGGGATTAAAGAGGGCATTACTTTCTCTTGCACTTCTTATGTCGTAGTCGGCCTTAATACATGGCTGTTGTTCCGCAAACATCCGAGTTTGTAACTGAATTAGAATATACGTGAAGCAAGATTATGTTTGCAGTTCTAACTTGGCATAAATTTTCCTATGCGCCGCTTGCAAACCCAAATTAGAGTGCCTTTGAATAATTGCGGCTGAGAAAAGAATGCAAGCAAGGTGTTTAGCATATGACCTGCCTTGTAAAATTAAGTGGTTTTTGTTTTTTCATTCGGTGTACGAACAAGGGATTCTATATTGCAAAAGGAGTCAAAAGTCGAACAAAAGCTCACAGATTGAAGAAATGGTTCCAGGAGAAGTTTTCAGTCCCTTGGCCGCAGGAAAAGAAGATCCTTTTGTCAACACACAAGGTCGACTTGGCTTTTTACTTGCGCCGTTGGTGGCGGTATTTACTGAAATTACAGGCTGCTGTACATTACTTAATCTTATGATTCTCTACGGAATAAAAGATTCTTTTGATAATGGCCGAACTGCCCGACTGAAATTACGTTTACGCGGATCAGTGGATATTTAAGTAGTATGACTCACCCAGCGAGATCTGAATGTCAAACTACCAGCCAATTATCAATAAACCAAACTTATATGCAAAGTAAAACGAATTTCCATTGCAGAAGAAGTGGGAAATTAAACAGTCTTTGTAGTGTCAGAATGTTGATTGAGTTTATTCCGATGTATTCCTGACTAACAGCTTCTAAAGCAAACCGTACGGCTGCCGTTTGGTTCGAAAGCCGGGTGGTCGGTCGCTCGCGAAGCTAAACGAAAACAAATTGTTTTATTGGAGTGCTGATTCATCAAAATTGTTCAAGAGTTGGTAAAGCTAAACGGGGAATTATAACCTCGGCTTTTGAAGTAAGTACTTAGAATAATTTCTGGGAAATGGCAAAGTGTGAGGTTTCTTAATGGCCTGAAAGAAGATCTTTTCTTTTCGCTCTTGTGATATGCCCTTAAATTGTACTTAAAGATGCGACCCAGTCCGGGGTAATTCTGCATGTCTATTAACAAGCAACACGCCGTTTGAAGAAAAAGTAGTAGTAATAATTATGGTTCAATTCTACATTCAGACGTGATTGTTTTGAAATGAAAATGGGTGAAATTCGCGCATTCTAATTTTCCTATAAATTAGGATGTCCGTATTTCCTATTTCGTATTTGTGTGCTTTTAAGCGAGAGTCGAAATTGACAGCCAAGCCAAGGATGTTACGGTTGTTGTCAAGTTGTCATATGCTGATCGATATATTAACGTCTTCTTCGCCCTAAGAGATGTAGGCTCGAATTAATGTCCTCCGAGACTGTTCAATTTAAAGATCGCTGATTGCTTTTGTTAGTTGAGACGAAAAGTTGTTAGGCAACGTTTTCACTCCTGGTATAAGAAACAAAATGCTTAAGCGTTTATTTTTTCGTAAGTACAAGCACTGTTTTAACAACTGATGTATTTGTTAATTTTGAGTATGCGAATTAAGCCTTTTCATTACAGTCTTTTTGTCAACGATCAGGTGGGCAGTACAGTACACATTTCTGTGTGTTTAGCTGCATCTAGAGAATTTGATTGATTTCCTTCGCTTTAACTCAGATTCTTCTACTTTATACAATCTAGCCGAACCTGAATTAAATACGCAAAGTCGTGCAAGACACTCAGCGTAGTATTATATTCGATTAATCGGGACTGACACGAAAGTCAGTGTTTCCCGTTTGGCAAATTTCGACATGATCTCGCATTTTCAGTTCAAATAGGACATATTAGATAGTCTTAGATGAAAATGGTCTCGGTTTAAAACGGCGAAGGTTTCCTTTTCAAGCGCGCGAGAAAAATTGCATGATCTCATGGCAACTTTATTATTCAGTTGTGTGCCGTGTTAAGTGGCAGAAATACTGTTGCCACTTTTGCTAGATTCTAGAATAACTACAACTGTTGGCAAATTACATCTAAGAAGCGACCTCATCTTTCTTGGAAAAAGAGATCTCGGCTTCTTGCAGTCTTCTTCTCTGGTCTTATTTTTAATTTGGTATTTTGACTCTCACCTTCCTTTTGGAAACAAAGTCATAAAGGACGGTAATAAAACTATTAATTTATATTTGTGTCGCTAGCTTGCAAAACCCTGCCCGGGGTAAATGTGTTTCCCAGCGTGACAAGTCGTTCGCATTGCGGGGGTTGGGGGGAAAAGCTTTGAATGATTAAAACTTGTTTTTATTTCAGTTTTATTGCTTTTAGATGCCATGGTTCGCCAGTGCGAACATCGAGACCACGACAGGAAAATAAACGAGATAGAGAGGAGTTCTCTTTTTGTTTGTGAGTAAGCGAGTCAGAATCCCCTCGAGCATTTTTGCCAGATTAGCTATTCTTATTACTTGACAAAGAATTTCTGGAAGAAGTCTCAATAGGGCTTATCTGTAAACGACGCATGAAAACAGCTGTGTAACATCAGGTTTCTTAAGTGAAAGTTACTTTGTGAACAGTGTCAGTAAAACACGTTTAAAGAAAAAAACATCCCGAGTTCAATTCTTGGATGAGTAGTATCGTGCGGAAGATCGTTGCAATTGGTGTGGAGTTCGAAAGAAAGAAAGCGAGAACGAAACATAAACGCACATATTAGCGTGTGTTCAGAATTAGTCGCTCAGTTTTACTTCTTTTAATACTGTCGAACAACTGTTTGCTTGTTGAATTAAACTTGTGTGAAATTACATCGTTTGCTGCGAATTTCGCAAGCTGTTTAAACTTTCTTAGTTGCCAATATTTTTGGCCCGAGGCTCATTTGTGTCACACTTCGCGTGCTTGAAAAGGTGATTTAATACAAGGAAAACGGCATGTCAACAACGAGTACCTTCTAATTCGTTTGTCTATCACTTGATGTTAGGATGACATTTGATTCTTTTGAGAATCACTCGCTTTGTAGTATTTTGAAGTTACGAAACCTCATTATTTTACTTGTCAAAACTAGGCGTCGCACACAGGATGGTCCTTTCAATCTTTTGTGCTTCTCTTTCATTGTAAACAAAGGCCTCTCGCCGCGACCTCTTTCATTTTGTTGACAACTTCCACGACTGATCTTAACACTGTTTTTTGTATCACGGTTTTGTAACCAAGATGGTGTAGAAACTAGGCGAGAGAGCATGTTGTTTTCGATGTAATATATCAGCTTCGCACGCTTTTCCCTTCCTACTTTCTAATTTTGCAGGTTGTTTCTCTAAAGATCGAAACCGAAAAAATTTTCCCTCAAGAAGAAAGCTTTATTTCATTTCGAGGTCAGTCTATTTTTGGGCCTTGATATTTGTTATAACTGAATTAGGACTGGAAAGTTTAGCGTGCATTCTTTATTCCTGAATTTTAATGAAAACCGCTTCGAGTTTTTCAGTTGTCCTATGTAAGTTAGGTATTTGTTAGCAATTCCAAGGAACTTTCTTAAATCCTAGCGTGTGACAGTGACAAGTATAATCTTCAAGTTGTCTTTTTTTGTTTTTAAGTTTTGATGTAGAGCCTAGCTGCTTTCTTTGAGTCCCTCTTTGGTCTTTATACATAGATTTTGAGCCTTCTCTTGGCAGCTTTACAACCCCAAGTTTCAAATATTTAGCAGGTTATGTTACGTTTTCACTCGAACGCCACGAAACTAGTTAGAACTTGTAATGTTTATTACTCTCGTTTTGAAGCTCCTTTTATTCTTTATGCAGAATGCAAAACGAGGCAGATTTTCTAACCCGCCGTGATTTTAACCATTTGTTTTTGTTAGCCGAAATAACGGTTGGAAAGTACATGAATCACTTTCATTATTGGTATTTGACACTGACTTTTTGCTGTATACGTTTTCTCCCTGTATACGTCTCAACTTCGCTTTCCATGCAGCTAAGCGAGACTTAATTATATTTGTTGTTGAACAAGATAGGGTATCAGTTGATTCTTATCCTGTCTTTTTGATAAGCTTTTGCGAGGCGTATATACAGGATAGTTAAAATGTTTGTTTACGATGTATTTCGGAGTGCAGATATTCTTAGCATGTCATCACAACTTTTTCATGTCTGAGACCTTGAACAAAAGGCCAACATTGCCCAGATCTCATTTTGTTTCCTTATCCACAACGCCTGAGAGTGTGAGAGAGGCAATGTAGGTGCCGTGACTATTCAGTTTGCCGCGCCAAATGGACTTTAGGCGCTATAGTTTGGAGGGAGGCCAATATTCAAATTTGTGCAAATTGACTTTTTGAAGGTCAAGATACCGTTTGTTTATGCGCATTGGTTTGCATGACCATCTCCTTACATGTATATCGTTCTCGGCAATGAGAGCTTCATTTTTCTCTCTCTCTCTCTCTCTCTCTGACTGGAATGAGGTTATCAAATTCTTGAGTTTGCGGATGAAATAATTAAACCAAACGCCGGCTGTTGATTGAGAAATAATTTCTTGTGATGTTGCTTATTATTCCGCCGCATTCGATTTGTAAATGAAACCTAAAATGTGACCACTGAAAAATGAAACCCGCTGAGCATGAGTTCCTTGTGACCTTCTGTTTTATTCAATATATAAGGTGGTTCGAAGTTTGAGTCTCAGTGAAATCTTGATGGGTCATATTCGAATGAAATCACCGAGGAACACTTTCCAGTCAGCGCTGTTAATTTCCCTGTATAAGATGGTTCCTACTTTTCTTGATGGGGTTTCTGTGTGAAAGCTGCATCACTTTCCCGTAGTGCTGTTTTTTTATGTTGTCCAAAATGACTTAACGTTTCGAGTCTGCGGATGTTGCACTCTCGTTGTTCGATCATGTACGTTGGTCTACTTAATTATTATTAAACGTTCCAGGTGTATAAAATGTGGATCAATGGCAACTTCTCTTTCGAAGCTCGTCTAAAATTAGCTGATTAACCTTTCTTACATCTTGCACTACAGTTCGCCACGATTTGCCTTCTTAAATCTCTTTAAATTTAGAACTTGCATTATCTGTAATTATAATGAAGGTGCCTTGTTTTCTATCCCTTCTGGATGAAATTAATGCGTTGCCAGGCTGCTTTAATCTCACTTAAATATTAGTGTAAATGTTTATGAGTGTTTTCATGTAAGAAATTTATATCTTTGGTTGTTATTCTTGCTTGTTATTCTTCCCGAAATGAAACGAAACTGAAGAATGAATATGAGGTTTGCTGTCGCGCGCTTTTGTTGAAACGATTTCTGTTCTCTGCAACATTGTTAGCGGTTGTCTGCTCGTTCAGTAGAATACTACTAAAACGAAAATGTCTCCGTGAAAAAGAAACAGCCCGAGACAAGGACCGAAATAAATCATTATTGTAGATGAGGTGAGCTTTTTGAAAAGAGAATTTGTTAAGCAGTTATTTTCGCTGTCTTTTTGTTACGGTTTAGTAGCAGCCGGGTTCGATCTAAATTGTCCGTTGCACTATTATGTTTACGAAATTAAAAAAAAAAACTTTCTGCAAAATGATTTTTATAAGCTCGGAAATGTTGGTAGGTAAAATTAGCTACTGTTGAGAGGTTCCAAAGCTGACGTTTTCGGGCTCGCTCTGACCAAGGGCCAACGCTCGAAACTTCAGCCTTGCTGGAACCTCCGGCAAATTTAGCTTACCAAGCCCTTTAAATGATACCAAATTTTAGGGCCTCCATCCCCACCGATACAGCACCACGGTTCTTTTTTTTTTCAGAAAACCGGACATTAATTCTTTGCCGGTTTCAACAAAGTTTTCCTCTCAGATTGCTTAGACTCGTAGCCGTTATCGTTGTTCTTGCGTAAGCTCGCTAATACTCCCTAAGATTTTTTTCGCGCTGGAAATTGGCCACATTTTAGGCTCCGTCGTTCAAAATTGAAAACATCCGAACCACATCAGACGTCTTAATAGTTTCCCGCCTGTTACCGCCTTATGACCTAGACATGGTATTTTTCAGTTGTCACTGATTGAACTCAATGTAAAGGTTTCAGTGGAACCTCTTTACACGGGCATATTGTATCAACCAACGTTAACAGTAACGGCGCATTCGTTTGGCACTATTTTGGAAAAGGACGGAACATATGGTGTCTGGGCCGAAATGTGCGCCGGCGAAGCGTCATCCAAAACGGTAGTTTCTATTGTCAGACTTTTTTGTCACAGTCACTGATCGAGTTCGGTGTAGAGTTTGGTACCTCTTACTCAAGACTGATATTCTAACGAAAACAAGCACTAAGAGCTCATTCAGGCTCAAAACAGGTTTCTCGAAGCGTCAACATACAGAGATTTGTATAGACGTAAATCGTACATGTAATAAAAGCTGATGTGCCACACATAATCTTGTTCATCTGTTGGGTTTCGACTATTCTGGGGTCTATCTAAAAGGGCGTGAAAATTCATTTTCCTATTGACAACACAGGAGAAGTCCCCACAACTATTTACTGTTTTTCCATTGCGCATGAATGGAATAAATAAAGCCATTCAAACCATCTTCATTGTCTGATGAATTTTTCTCGTTCTTTTCCAGGAATGGCGCTAGAAGTACCAGGAACTTAAAGTCCTTAAAGGACTAATCAATTCTAGAACGTTTTTCGATTGAGTGTCGTAAAACCCAAAAGCAAACTAATTACGGAGCCAATCGTGTTCTTATGGTAATACACTCTTCAGCCAATCAGGAATCGAAGTCATTCACGAATTGGTTTTACTAGCCAATCAGAACGCAAAGCAAGTAAACGCAGCCGACCCCAAGCGCGGGAAAACGGGATTGACTAGATCGCAATTGTATGGTTTTGCCTCTGATTGGTTGAAAAGTTCCCCTTAGTTTTTCTAATCCAAGCAAATTTAAAAAACCAAAGCAATCGCGTATCTACTTTCGACTTTCAATTGAAAACTGCTCAAGCAAAGGTGTAGCTAACCTCATTTTTTTCCCATAAACAATTGTACTTATATCAAGCAGCTTTCTTGAGAAAGAAATTAGTTCGGATTTGGTCGAGCCTTCGACTTTCTGTAGCCTGGCGAAGTTTTGAAATCATCGCCATGCCTCCATGTCATTTCATTGCCTGGGATATGTAGACATTGGGTCTAGGGAAGGTCCATTTTGACGCAGAGTCGTTCGCGTTCTCTGAGTTAATTCTTTGAGGCGGAGAGTTAGGTATTCTTCGAAGGTTATGTTTAGAAATGCCTAGAGGGCTGTAGCAGAAACACAATGCTCCAAATTGTTATGCAGTTTAAAGCTATAGCCAAAGCAACTAAGGTATAGGAAGGTTGATTTAACGTACTATAGCAAGCGAACTAGGAGCCCTTCAACTCTTTGAGAGTTTGTGTTCTTCAAACTTGGCGATGTCCACACAGTTGTTCTCATGTTTACAAGGCCGAAGTTTTGTGTGCTTCAGTTTCTTCCATGAATTGTCGCCTGAGAAGTCCGTGACTTTGACGCCGGCTCTTGAGGTGCTGGCGGAAACTGATTGTTCCTTGGTTTGTTCAAATGGTAAGCGAAGATGCTCGAATCGGAAAGTCTTTGGGGATAGGTGTCTTCCATTTGCAAAATTCGCTAAAATGTACTAAGAGAATCAGGAACGTAAATAAACGGTGGGAAAAACCAAATGGAACACGCATTTTCCTTTCACTCCTTCTGGTTGGAAATTTTTGGACTACCTTTTCATACTTATCGAAAATTTTGGCAATTTTCAGGTCAAAATGGCTTTACCATTTCCATTCCAGTCGAAATTTCAGGGCGTTTTTGGCACATGGTAAACAACCTGTAATATTGATATCTAATTCGTGACAAGGGCACCTGTCGTGAAGTACATATTTTCAAACTCCCAACAACGCTTCGCAAACAAACATTTCAAGCGACACTTCATGGATAATGAATGGCCGATTCCCTGCGGCGTCGTAGCCTGTTTGTTTTAGGGCGCTTCTCGTGAGGGGTTTAGCGGTTTATTTTTAATTCTGCGGACGAAAAAGTCGTCTGCCACTATTCAACAGTTGAAGCGAAATTTAAGAGTTTCCAGGAACCTGCGTGGCGC
>BLFK01000250.1:1491372-1512603 GCA_014634185.1 Astreopora myriophthalma | reverse complement strand
AGTCCAAGTCGTAAGTGGAGTTATATTCTCAGCAGAATCAGAGTTGGGAGGAATGTGTTTCCATTTGTTCCAATTCTTCCTACTCTGTCAGTTATGGTCAAGTGAAACCTAGCATGTTGAAGTCACAAGCAGAAGTGGAAAAATGAATCAATCGCAGTTGTTAGTTCTTATGCATTGTCACTGGTTTATTCCTGTTTCTGCTTGCAACACTAACAATATGGTTTTCATTTGATTGTAAGGGACTGAGTCAGAGTTCTAATCACAACAATTGCTTTAACACAACTTCCACTTTTGATTTTCAGTACAGTGTAGATTCTAATCCTGTACTCTTTTTTATTATATAAAATTGAGTGGTATACCGAGTGGTAGCAAATTGATAAAAACGCTATCCACACGTGTGATATCATTTTTGTTTCAAAAACCTTAGTTTTTGAAATAAAGAATACATGTAAAGCATGTTTTGTTGTATTGTGAGGATTTTATATAATAAAAAGAAAATTACATGGTCGCTTGGAGATAAGAAATTTCTCTTCGAGTGTTGAAAAATACTTCACTCGTTCGCTGCGCTCACTCATGAAATATTTTTCAACACTCGAAGAGAAATTTCATATCTCTGCACGGCCATGTAATATCCTCTATGTATCAACCAGCCATAACTAAAACATTTGGCCTTCATACTGATGTCATCATCCACAGAAGATTCTGAGTGGTGCATGAACTTTTAATCATGAGGCCCTTGCAGTAACTTACTGCCTTGGCACAAATTTATAAAGAACACAAAACAAGCCTACCTTTTAGGACCGCAACTGGTTCTCAATACTGCTTGAACTACACGCTGTCATTGACCAGTCACAATTGACCGGTATCATTGTTGCAATCTTAGGCAGATTCCAGCAGTGCCCTGAAGGAAACAGGTGTCCCACAGTTAAGAAGTTGTTCCCCAAAACTCACTAATCAAATGAAGCTGACCATGAAAGGAACCCAAACCAATAAATAAATTTGCTTTCTTTCTTACTGAAACCTTTTCATGAAAAGGAACTTGTTATAAAGGTGGGCTACTAGAGACAGATCCTTAATGCTAATCAGTCAAAATCAAAGTGATTCATGCACATACCATCAGATAATAAGCGGAAAAGACCTCACAGCCCCATTGTATAGGGGCATAGGATTGCACATTTGCATCATTTGGTATTGTACATGTGCTGCATAAGTATGACATGCTGGAGCAGCGTCAACTTTGAGAAACCTACGTAAGCGAGGTGTCCCAGTTCTTGTTCTTCAAACAAGGCTTATCAAACAACTGGCTCTTGTGTGTTATTCCCCCACCGCAGAGCCTGTTAACAGGCTGACTACCATGGATTGAGATGTCACAAACTTGTCTGTGTGTTAGAGAGGTTGAAGCAAAAAGTTTCATTCTATGCAAAGAAAAAAATTGAAATTATGTAAAAGGAAGCCTGCAAGCCGGCTGGCCAGTTTTTTTTTTCTTTTTGGTCCCAGTGCAAGTCATGGGAGCCATAAAGCGTGAAACTGTCTCACACAAGCAGCAAGGTGGAGAGAACCTTGGGGCAAAAAAAACTCGCTGGATAATAAGTACCTCACTGTTCAAACATGTTTTTGTTTTCCATAATTTTGCCTTGAGCTCACGGTAGTTCCCCTTAGAGCCAGACCCTTTGCAGTTGACAGACCACTTTGGGATTGGTGGCTAATGGCATATTCAGGAATGGATAAACAAGTTCAACAAGCTAAGCTATAAATTCACCTGTGTGAGCCAGTTTAGCTTATTTTGCCTACTCTCCTCAATGCTCCCTTAGCAACCTTTCCTTCCTTTTGTGAAAACACAGCTTTGCTTTGATTGAAACTCGTCATAGGTCATTGAGGTCAAGTCAAGGGGCATTCAGGCGCGTAGCTAAGGTTTCGATAGGGGTGTTCGTCTAGCCCCAAATCTTGCTGAGCGCCGCAGGCGCTCTTACTAGGGGGGTCCGGGGGCATGCTCCCCCGGAAAGTTTTGAAAATCTAGGTTCCCAGAAACCTCATGTCCTGCATTTTGAGACCCATTTTAGGCAAATCACAACTTTGTTTTACAGCACCTTTTTAAGCTATATACATCATTTCGACGGCATAATTGTTTAAGAAAGTTCAATGCACGTTCCGCATCCTGTCAAGTTCTGATAGCTATTCGGTGGTATGCGGTTTTACCGCAAAAATGAAACGTCCTTAAAATTTTGAATCTCCAAGGGTTCTTGACAATTTTTATTTTTACTGAGGGTAAGACATAAGGCCTAAAGAACGGGTTTATATCTCTATTTTTCTTTGGTTGATGTATTTCGACCACAGGAAGCTTTCCGCCATTATTGATCTTCAAAGGGGGTTCGTTCGAACCCCTCGAACCCCCCCTCCTACGCGCCTGGCATTGCTCAATGGGGAACTAATAATTCCAAAGAAATTGTTTAACCCTTTCCCGCCCAAGCGGTGCCTCTAAACGGCTAAAAACCGCTTGCGCATCAACGGAAACCAAAAAATAATGCTTCAGTTTCCTTAACAAGAACCATATTAGTACACTGAACCATTTTTTCTCATCTGCATGTAGGGATGGCAAGGATGGAAATGGATTGAAACTTGAAAAAATTGGCCAACTTTTTTCAAGTTTGGACACTGCGTTTTCAAAAAATCACCAAGAGTTTCACATGGATAGTTTTTCCTGTTAAAATTCACTCCATATTTTCTTCTCGGTTTATCGGGAATGTTGTTACTTGTCAGCTTAAGTACCAAGTTTAAATATTCACCCAGTGACGACCTAAATTCAGGAAAACTACCGTGACAGTGCCCCTTTAAAAGTAACTTACCTTGATGCACCACTGTTTATATTGGTAGGTATTCACCTTTCAGTATCCACTGCTACAGGAAATGCACAGCTGATGGTTCTTGATTCACCATTCTGACTGCAAAATATCAGAGATTGTTTAAAACTGATCAGAAGAGGATATAAGCGAGTAGTCCATTACGGTAGACTAGCACTTCCTAGGCACCATCAGGAAAAAATTAGAGTGTTTAACCATATTTTCACGGCTATTCAATGTAGAGATTGAAGATCATCATTTGGTGCCTTGGAAAAATAAATTATTACCACACTTAATGATAATTCAAGCAACTATTATTTCTGGTGAGGCAATACCTTTACTTTATTGGTTAAGATTTGCTTGAATTTCCTGGAGTATTTTTAGTTCAGTTCCTGCTTAACAAAAGTAACAATTTTGGGGGCCCAAGTTGCTTGAAGATGCCTTTATGTACAGCAGCACTACCTCATATACAGACAAGGCAATGGATCAGAGGCCAACAAGGTCATACCAATATTTCACAAGCCCGCATATAGTTCCTTTGATTTTAACAGAGCCATGACTTCATTCCGTTACACAGTTCCTCATTTTTGTGGGTTACGTCCTTCCTCTTTAATTTGCTTTTTAATTTTCATGAAATTACTTATCAAAAGATTACCTCATTGATGAGACATGCCTGTGCGATCGCTTAATTGTAAAGGATTGCAAAACCATGTGCATGCACCCCAATGCAAATTTTTTCCGTTATGTCCCGTTCATCTATGAATCAAATTAAGTGACAACTGCAAATATCTAGAAAACGAGTCTCTCCCGTAAATAATCTAATTTCACTACATTGTTAACAGTTAAAAATGACTTCCTTAAGTTTTTAATGATAATTTATAAGGTGGCTTACCACGTGTAAGTAATTGGCACGCTGAACTGTACGACCAGAGTTCTATAAGGCTTGAAAAGCAATTTGCAGAAACGTCACTAAAGAGGGGTTCTTTAGCTTCCCACGCATCTCTAGGTATACTTAGTTTAACTGTAAGCGTAAAGATAAAAAGAGAAGAGAAGATACAAAGGGAAACAAACTATTACTTCCACTTACTTGCATAAGACGCCATCGAAGTACTCACCCGCTATGACTGATGGGATGTAAGGCTGAGGCAGCCTGGGTGTAAGTAAGAAATTCTAAAGGCACAGGACCACCAGCCTCTCCTTCGGAAAGAGTGTTCATATGTTTAATTTCCCCGTCATATGTGTTCCCCCGCACATACATCCGGCTTGTTTGACCCCATCCGGCTTGTTTGACATTTTTTTCTCTCAAATAGTGGACTGGTTTTTTCATACTGTGTCGAGTCCATGTTAAAGAATACCGTAAAAGAAGACAGACAAAATTTCCGCCAAAATAAAACTTTGTGACCTATAATGTTGTTGGGTCTATCAACTCTTGAGGTTTGGGGATGGGCCGAAACAAGCTTGTTCGGGTGGCTAGAGGCAAATCGTATAGAAGGCAGCGTGAGTAGTTCACACCGATTGTTGGAACGATGCATCAGAACACAAAATGAAACTCAACTTAGCAAACCCATGGAAAGATGACGCTTCAATGGTCATATGGCTTGACACGTGCTCTCGGTCATGGTAAATTGATCTCCTCAGATAATCAGAACTTTTGTGTGTTCTGTTGTTTAATAAGCTGAATAACAAACTAATTAATTGTGAAAATTACTGCAGGGGAGGATGGTGTGGGAAACACATATCACTAACCACCATTTTTAAGGCGACTAACACATATCACTAGTGATATGTGTGTGCGGGAACACAAACATCACAGGGAAACAAATATGACTGTGACAGCACCTCCATAAATTAAGATTTTCTCAGCATTGTTTTTTTCTTGTTTCAAAATCAAGATTTTTTTCTGTTTCAAATATCCTATTCCAGATGCTATTCCAAAATCCCTGGTTGTTTATCAATATACGTGTGGGTGGTGTAACTCCCATTACATTTGCAAGACGTCACACCATTTTTCAACTAGGGTTAAGGAGCATTTGTCCACTGACAAAACTTCACATGTCCACAAACCCTTGAACGGTTCTCTGCGTTGTAAATGTAATTGTAAGATTGATCACAAATTATTAATACTTGCATGTAAGAGTTTGAAATCCAATCATTGCTTTGTTTTTGGAGCCTCGACTTCAAGACAGTTAATTTCTCATCTGGTTCATTTGACCTTTGCTATATCTATATGCCAATTTTTCATCATTTCAGTTGCAGTTGGTGTTATCTCAGCTTAGTTTGACAGCTTATTCCTTCCCAACCAACCGTTCTTCCCTCAAGAGGCCAGAGAGGTTTTTATTGTTGTTGGGACACTCCCCCCTGTCACTAGTTTGGGCGGGGGAAGGGGGGTGTTTAGTTGCAATAAAACCTCTCTTTGCCAAACAGTTGGTTCCCATCTCCTTTATTTTGTTGTTGATTTTATGTCGGAGGGAAATTGTCATTGTACGCTATTATATATCGCAAGCCCTCATTATCACCAAAACAACATGGTCATCCTTAGAGTGTTCCCTATAGGAAGTGCTGACTGTAGAGTTATGCAAATTGCTACAAAACACTTCATTACATCACCAGCTGTCACTACAGAAAACAAAATTAAGAAAAACTTTGTTGATTTTTGAAAGCCTAAGAAACCTAAGGCGGAAACAGAAGCATTAATGTCTTGCTAGTCTTCACTGTCTTGCATACACTGTTGATGACTCGGTACCTGAGACCAGGCTTCACGGCTGGGAAACAGGCAACCAGGCTCCGCAGAAATGCGGAGCCTAGTCCCAGGTTAATAAGGCCCGGTTCAAACGTCGAACTTCACATGTGCCGAATATAATGCAAATGAGCGAGAACAATGGACTTTTGTCCTTTGCATTAGATTCGGCACATGTGAAGTTCCACATTTGAACCGAGCCTAACTCTGTACACAAGGTCTGACCATCCAACTGTTAACCTTTCAAAACTTCGTGGCATCAAAGAAAACCACAGAATCACTTCCAACCACTGATGCATTGTGCACAACACCAGCAGGTACCTCAATCATGTCACCGGGTTGAAGAGTTACTTGTTCTCCAAACATGGCAAACCTGAATTTGCCAGCAATAATCGAGTCCTTTTTAGAGACACTGTGCGTATGATCAGGAAAGTCTGTCCCTGGAGGAAATGTGTATTTTATGCATGAATATCCCTGTGATTTTAACTTGTTTCTCATGCTTGTCTCATTGAGTGGTCCATCTCTTTTTGCGTTCCACTTTTCAATGTTTAACTTTGACATATTAACAAAGTTGCTACTGACCTGCAAGAAAAAGCAAAGTTACAAATTTTGTTTCGGGTCGTTTATGTCTGCTACACGAAGTAATTAAACCTACATAGAAAGGAACATGCCTGAGCCGCTTCGGTGGCCCACAGGTGTCGACGTCACGGCAACAACAGCGCTTTAGCTCAACACAAAACGAAGTCACGGCAAGACAAACTGAAGTTAAGGCGAAACAAACTCATGAACCACGCCAGAACACAGTCGACTCAAACCCACGGCAACACGAAACAAACCTAAGGCAAATCAAACCACAGGTCACCCAGGCTGTCTATTTGTGTCAAATAAAGGGCACATATATGGTGGCGCATATGGGGCGAGGTTCAAGTCTGGAAAGTTGTAAGAAATTGTGAATAAAAATCGATCAAACTTACTACATGGCCAGTGGTGGTTGTCGTTAACCGTACTGGGCACCTCTATTTACCGAAAGCGGACTTTTATTGAATACTCAACGAGAAATTGTTTTGGCATCACAAAGTGCAAATAGGTTGCAAATATGCCGCTTCATATACTAGCGTGGTGCCAATGCAATTAAATTGTTACCCTCAGTGTTTTTTGCAAGTGTACCTTTTGTTCTTAGCCAGGAAAACAACTTTATACAAGCCCATCACTCTGTTTGGCCTCTTTCCATAGGCTGACACTTGTTTCCATCTCTCAAAGAGGGGGTGAAAGGAGTTTTTTGCGTGATACGGGATTAAGTGTTTTTAATTTTCGTGACCAGTGAAAATACAAAATTAAAATCCGTGAACTGCGAATGTTTTACTTCATAAATTTCCGTGAAACGTGAACATGGAATTTTCAACACCGTGATACGTTGTTTCTACTTTTTAATGTCCGTGAACCGTACGTAGGACCCCCCCCCCCCTTACCCCCCTCCTCAAAATGACGCTGGATTTCTCCTGACAATTATATGATTGAATGTTCCCTATCAAGTTTAGTGACCAAGAGAACGCCTTCAGTTGGCCAGAAAACTGGTAGAATAGAATTCCAGTTCGACAAGAAACCGCGCTTCTGAGCGCCGTGCTAATCTACAGCATTTAAGTCTAAGCACCGACTTGGAAACGGTTAGCTTTAAATTATTGTGATGGTACTTCTATTTATTACTTTTAAAAATTAACCATTTTCAGCAGTTTGCCTCGTTATTCTATTGAAAGCGATATTAATTATCACGAAGCTGGAGATCTGAGTTCGACACATTTACTCTTCTCAGTTTTTCTTCTAACTTTATCTGAAGTTTGAAGTAGATTTTATTTCATGTAACTCGAAGTAAAAATTAAAGGTCTTGTTCAGTTTGAGCGATGGACTAGTGCTCGCCCTTCGAATGCGTGTACTCAAGCGACAACCGTTTTCCGACCAAGTCAGGAAAAACAAAAACATGAAACTCGATTTTGATTTCCGTTTTTTGACAAAATCAAAAAACAAAATTCGAAAAGTCGATTTTTGTTTTCCTTTTCCGACGGTATCCAAAAATGAAATTCGGACCCCGAAGTTTGATTTCCGTTTTCCGACAATATCAAAAAACGAAATTAAAAAGTTGAATTTGATTTTTGTTGTCGATTGTCCATTATACTTCCGGAAAACCGGAAGTATATGTCGTGTATTACATGAAGTAGTGAGCAGAGTAAAGAGCACGTGATCAAGTGTGTCTATGTGTGTTCAGTTCCCGGGTTAAATCCCTATATCATCCCCTAATTCATGCAGTGGGTAACCGTATGGCACTGGTGACAAAAAAATTAGAGGTTTTCGATTTAGACGGAACGCAGAAGTAAAATAACAACAAAAATCAAATTCAATTTTGCCGGGTCGCATTACAGACCAATTTTTAATTTGGCTGGATTTAAAACGGCTGGAAAAATCAAATTGCAAGACCAGAAATAAAATTGATAAATAAAATTTACAGTCGCATTTCAGTTAAGCTAAAATGCAAAGGTGAAATTTTAGTGTCAAAGATTGTCTTCAGTCAGGAAACTTCCCGCTCTTTTCTGTTTGGTGACTTCGCCGTCTACATTGGGAGTGAATATTGATAACCGTTTACAGCTTTGGCGGCGGGCTCCTCTGTTTTTTCGAAATTTTGAAAAATTGGTCAGCCCCACCCAAGCGCACGGGCGATTTTTTTTCCGATTTTGAAATTTTTGAAAAAGCACAAATGAGGGGTCGCATTAGAAAAAAAGTGTTGACATATTTTAGTCCCTAGAGTAAACAAATTTCTGCAAAGTTGTCTCTAATGCGACCCGGGCCTTTGTCGCAAAACGAAAAACGGAAATCAAAACTCGAATTTCGAATTCCGTTTATTTATACTGTCGGAAAACGGAAATCAAAATCGAGTTTCATGTATTTGTTTTTCATGGTTGTTCTACTTCGTCGGAAAACGGTTGTCGCTTGAGTACACGCATTTCTTCAGCTTTCATTAGCAGAGTAAGAGAAAAAATTTGAAATCCACTTGTCCATCGGACAACCATCATAGAGAATTTGCTTGTCCGAGACCCAAAAGTGCTTGTCCAAAAAGATTTGTTCAAACTGTATTTAGAAATAAAATCAATTCAACACGTGGCTTTTGGTGTATTTTAATTTATAGCAACGTTAATTGTGAACTATTTACAAGGGTACAAATGTTATTAAAGATAAAAAACCCCGAACATTTTCGACTTTATTATACCCTGCAGATACGATGACTTAATTGACTAAAAAACATTCACGTGTTTTGTTCTTTTTAATGACATTTTAAGCTTTGTAAGTAATTTTTTTCATGTTGCATCATGTATAGCCTTGTAAGTATTTTTTTTCTAAAGCGAATATCATGCACATCGAACTTATGGGGCACAAAATAGCTTGCTTCAATCGTAAATCCTTCTTTTATTTAAATCACCATCCGCTCGTACAAGGACCTTGCCTTTCTTCTTGCCATAACTACTCGAAGACTCAGTTGATTCTTTGCTTGATTCGTTGGTTGACTGGTTTGGAAGGAAAGCAAACAGCGTGGACTGACACTTTTGAGATTCCGCCATTATTGACTCGAATTTAGAGCCTGGGGATTAGTACGGTGGCCCAGAAGGGACAACGCTTCTACTTGAAAATGTAGTGTCGTTCTGTAAAATGTAACTGTTATTTTTAGAATTAAACATCTTTCCTTAGAATTCTGCCATCGTACCTTGTAAATCTGCGATCGTTCCTTAGAAATATAGCCGTTCTATGGAAACAGTCGCGAGATTCTTCCGTACAAATCTAGCTCTTCCGTAGTATAAAACAGAAAAGTTTCCTCGATCATTTATGAAAGCGGTATTGCCCAAGGGTGGTTGGAGATTGGTAACTACTTTTATTAATCATTGACAAGTCCTTCTTTGGGGCTACTGTTATATAATCGAGTGACCTAATCGTGTGTTTACGAATTTCTGGTATCAAGCATTGGGATTTTGTGTCTTCCTGCAAAATGGCGAGCAACGAATTTCAGCCAGGCGCTAATGACCAGTGCCCACCCAGGCTAATGCGCGCGAACAGGTTTGAACTTTCTACGGAAGCGTTCCATTTCTACGGAAGCGCTGAAGTTCTACGGAAGAGGCAAGAGTTCTACGGAAGAGCTACTTTTCTACGGAACAGCGACGGCTTATACTACAGAAGAGCTAGATTTCTACGGAAGAATCTCGCGACTGTTTCCATAGAACGGCTATATTTCTAAGGAACGATCGCAGATTTACAAGGAACGATGGCAGAATTCTAAGGAAAGATGTTTAATTCTAAAAATAACAGTTATATTTTTACAGAGCGACACTACATTTTCAAATAGAAGCGTTGTCCCTTCTGGGCCACCGTAGATTAGTCTTAACAGGCCTGGTTACTAAGGCCAGATGAGGTCACCGAAGCAAATGAATGGCTGTAGAATAGCGAAATTTATAGGAATCTTTACACTTATTTTATCAAGTTAAAGGTTTGCTGTTATTACTGTTGGATATATTTCAATTCTACTGCAACTTGAAGTCAATTTTCCTCTGTTTCTGTAGTTGTTTAGACATAAGAAATGTGCTTGTCCCACGGACAAGTCATGCTTAAGAAGTCCGAACTAAATTTCTACTTGTCCAGGGTCCGAAATTAACTTTTTTAGGCAGGCACCAACTGGCGACTGAAATTTTTTTTCCAGTCGCCATATGGAAAAATGTGGTCGCCAAAAAGTGTCAATAAAATTTTTCCTTCTCAGCGAAACAAAAACCAAAATTTCTGGTCGCCAATTTTTCTTTTAAGAATCCGCAGAGGACCAGGGAGGCAGAATTGTATAAACAGTTCCCGTCTCCGGTTACAGTCAAGGCCACAGGCTTGCCGGCAAAATATTTGCAATCCAGGTCATCAGGAATCAAACCAGTGCTGAAATGATCTTTTGACCTCTTTGACAGATCCACATTTCCACCTTTTGACGCCCAGAGAATATCTAAATCTTCAACTAATTTCTTCGCAGATGGTCCATCTCCACTTTGTAATAAATTACGGAAAGATTCCAGAACATCTTTGGACACCACATCGCCTGAATAAAATTCATGGCGAAAGAACGCACATGGCCTCTTGCGCCCGCAATACAAATGTTATGGGAAACCGCTGAAAAAACATGGCGGTACAGCTTCGCACTAATCGTAGCTGTGAAACGTTGTGGTAGATTTACAATAACAGGAAGATCGGTTTTATACATCAAAAGCATCGGAAAGGTAAAAAGTTAGTGACCAATTGGCGGGCGGCTTTGAATTTTATTTAAATCGATTTGGCTGAAAATCAAAGTTATTGTTTGTATAATTACCGTGGCATGAAATAGTTAATCGCCCGCTGGCGACCAGTTTTAAAATTCTGGTCGCCAACACTGAATTTTTGCTCGCATTGGCGACCAGTGAGTCGCAATTTCGGACCCTGAATTTGTCCCGGACAATCGGACATAGGTTTTGGCGCTCCCTGCATTCGGTATATGTAGGACAATCGTGCATCATGTTGATCATGTTGCATCATGTATAGTCCTGTTCCGGGACTCCCTCTCACCCCGCCCTGAAAATGGGCCTGGAAGCAGGCTACATCATGTACGGAGTCGATAAGGCTTGGTGACTGAGCAACCAACCACACCATTCTCGATCCCAGGGCTCCTCCCTTTTGCGCATGTCTAACGGACGTGACGGCCTCACTACAATGAAAACACAGCTGTAAAGTTGCTTCATGTCGTAACCGATGCAATTTTCCCAAAGGAATGGATAGCTCTTTTAGCTCCAGCTTGACTGAAGGTGAAGTATTTTTTCGTGTCGATTTTTCTGTTTTTACCCTGAATTCCACCAAGTTGTCAGTTAACGAGATAAACGTTTTATCATGTGAATCGAAGGCATTATTACGAATCATCGCATTTTTAAGCTTATGTAGCATACCACGTAAACTGCAGCTTCACTCTCCAGAAAAGAGTCAGTTGGTTAGCTTGCAAATTTGAATTCCATTTCGTGGCTTTAAAATAATTGATAGTGTTTCTTTAATTGATTGGAATATTAACATAAAATTAAAGCCACGTTCGCACGAGCAAATCTGGCATTTTTGTCACACCATCATATCTTTTTGTTTGGCCACAGGCATCCCAAGCTCACGTTTAGAGAAAGCGAAGAATTAATTATCTATTTATTCTGGCTGTGCGAGTTGGAACGTGACCTTTCATCTTACGCGGTGTTAGGTTACACGAAAACCGTTGAGAATTTTCAAGAGCGCTTTATAAGACGTTATAAGACTATTGTATGGGGAATAAAATATTGTTGATCTGCAATGCTAAATGCTTTAAAATATCCACGTTTTTTAAGTAAGATGACTAAAACAAACTCACCTCTTGTGTGTCCGTTGTGCTTTTTTGGTATTTTCACTGTTTTGGGCTTTTTATGCCACACTGTTCTTCCCTTCATAAGACGGAGTCAAGGCTGCACACTCGGGTTTTGACCGTTTTCAACTCGGAGGCGGTTTGCGTCCAGAAAATCCATCCGATCGGAAATTTTTTTGCCCACAGTTAAGGCTCTATGATCCTTACACCCGCACTTAATGTACATTAATGACAATGGAGCAAGGTGATAGTTCACTCAGGGGATGGGGTAAGTAATGTACATTAATTGACTGTACCACCCTAGGTAGCGAAAAATTTGACCTTGGGCCTAATTCCACGGCCGTGTCGGACCACGATATCACAAGGTCCGTAAAAAGAAGCGATTGTGGAATCGGCGTTGGAAAATACTCATTTTCAGCGTAATGCATGAGGATTTTCGAACAAGAGACATTTGTGCGGGTGTAAGGATCATAGAGCCTTAACTGTGGGCAAAAAAATTTCCGATCGGATGGATTTTCTGGATGCAAACCGCCTCCGAGTTGAAAACGGTTAAAACCCAAGTGTGCAGCCTTGACTCCGTCTTATGAAGGGAAGAGCAGTGGTGGCATAAAAAGCCCAAAACAGCGAAAATACCGAAAAAGCACAACAGACACACAAGAGGTGAGTTTGTTTTAGTCATCTTACTTAAGAAACGTGGATATTTTAAAGCATTTAGCGTTGTAGATCAACGATATTTTATTCCCCATACAACGTCTTATAAAGTGCTCTTGAAAATTCTCAATGGTTTTCGTGTGACCTAACACCGTGTAAGATGAAAGGTCACGTTCCAACTCGCACAGCTGTGATGCCTATATGAATAAATAGATAATTTTTTTTTAAAGAATTCCTCCTCAACCTTTATTACATATTCATTCAATTAAAATATAAAAATTTCGAATACAGAATAAATAGATAATTAATTCTTTGCTTTCTCTAAACGTGAGCTTAGGATGCCTGTGATAGCACTAGAGAAAACTAATGTTCCTGTGGATGAGTTGTCACCTAAAAGTCAGCTAATTTTATACTCAGAGGTTGCATTGGTTCCTAAGTGTCTTTGGCTTGTGTTGTTGTGTGTCTGCTAGAGCTGTCCAAGGGCACTTCTGGCACACAAACAAGTTCTCGACAAATAGTTGCTGGCCCACAAATATATTTGTCACAAAAATCATCACAGTTTCTTTTATTTGGTGTTGAGGACAAGGCTTTATGTTTTGTTTTGGAAGATTTATTTTGATTGTATTATGTGTATGTTTCTGTTGATTAGTTTTGTGTGTGTGGCATGAGAACAGAGTTTGATCAACTTAGTGCAGAAATTTTTGGGCTTTAACATTGTACTTGTGAGTTGTGGAGAAGACAAGTTGATTAAGGAGAGGAAGCACAATTAATTAACCTGTGAGAGCATGGATCAGCTAATTTATGCATGTATGCTGTACACAGAGATGATGGTTGACCCTTTTCACACATATTTTACTGTTTTATGCTCAGTGACCTGGCCTAGATATAGCAGCAAGGCTAGAGTTCACCTTGCTTTGATACACAGCTCTTCACTTTTGGTATGTAAATGCAAAATACAGGTTGTTAGCATTAAGAGCAACAATATTTATAAGAAAAGTAGTGAGATCTGTATCAAAACAAGGTCACTTCCAGCCTTGCCACCATGCCTTGGCCAGGTCACCGACAATACGACTGTAAGATGGCCAGTAATAATATTATTGTTAACAGTGTTAAATTGTTGGTCTGTACAGGTAGTGACTCAAGTTTGACAAAGAATTGCAGTGACTGCAACAAATCATACAGATCCTGTGATTGCAAGGTTAATGCTTTTAAGTTCATTCAGTTTATAACAGGGCCAAATACCAAGTTTATAACTTGGACCGAGTTGTTAAAAGGAAGATTAGCACTAACGGTGGTTAAATATCATGATGACAACCTATAGGTTTTAATGGGAATTAACCGATGCTTAGCAATAGCCATGTTTCAAACAACTCCAGCCTGAACCCTTGAGAACTAAACCATTGTTATTTAAAAAATAAATGGAAAACATCCTTGACTCCTCTTTGGGACAAAGTGAAATATTATTTGCTGTTGAAAGTGTGTAACTATTTCACATTCATTTAAGGAATGTTGAAAACTACATCGCGGAATGGAGGTTGGGTGCCTGGGATGTCCAAGGGCTTCCACTGGAGGCCCGGCCAGCCAGCCCCTGGACTGAGTATCACTCCCATGGCTGGCAATTCCTGCAACCCAGCTATGACCCCTTACACCAGGCGTCCAGGCACCTGTCACACTGACAAGCAGGGGTGAAATAGGGAGGGTAGGGGGAAGCAAGCCAACTGGGCTAAAGGAGCACAGGAAGGCCTGTAAGATCTCCAATAAGTGCAGCCATGTGACTGAAGGACCACATGAGCATGTTCCTAGACCACTCACTGCTGACCGTTACTGCTCTTTGAACATAACTGTGCTGCCAATCCACGCCACTCTTTATTGTTAACTTTGTTCAACTGCATTTAACAGCATTTAATAAATTGAAGGCAGCAGGAAAAGAAGGCCGAAATACTTGATAATTTTAATCCATTTATCGGGCACAAATTGACGGCAAGTTAGCAAAAAATACTGGCAAACCCACTTGGGTGCTTTTTGCCCAGAGCTCTTCAAATGTGTATTGCTGCAATACCCCCCATCCCGTCTCTTTGTTGCTGTGTGGTTTTTCTCAACAACAGTTCACAGAATTATCATTGATCGGTTTGATTGAAAGCTAATTAGGTGCAATGTTCCTCCAAGGTCACTCCTTGTTTAGTCCTAGGGGTGACGGAGATGTTAGACAGTGTATTTCTGTGTAGGAAACTTCTCTCACCCTTAATATTGAATGATTAGTCTTGAACCCCATTTTGCACATGGTCTGCACTGACAGTAAAGCAACATGGAGTAGGGAAAAGACAACTTACTGCATCAAGCAAATGTCTACAGGCTAATGCTTAGCAGTGTGTGAACTAATTTTGCAACTTTGTACCAACCAAAGTGTAAGTCCAGACTTCTTAACAAAAATAATCTTAACAAAATCATGAATATAACAGGCAGATTTAATAGGTACATGACGTTGACACATTTGTACTGTACTATTTTTGTAATTTTCTGACTTTGATTAACTTTTTTAACTTTAACCAGTACATATTATTTTCTATGAACAGACTTGTTCAAAGTGTGGAACTCTATTTCACAAGTATTGGGGAACCAGCATCGTTAAAGGGAGGTAAGTATTGATTGTTAAACACGTGTGTTGATTATGTTAATTTATAAACAAGTTGATATAATACCTTACGTGGTGCCGTGAAGATACATGTATTAATTTTGTCTTATCAATAATCAGTGCCCTGTGCAGAATCAGTACTTAATGCTCTTTTCGCTTTAAAGATCCCATTGCCGAACTTGTTCTTCAGCAGTGTGTATTACCTGTCATGTGGTTATTAACAAGGCTGTTAAGGTAAATGATGAACTTTTTTCTCCACTTATTAGCTTTAAGTGAAATGTCACTGCAGAAAGTCACGAGCAACAACGTCCCAAACTTGAAAAGCTTATCCTGGTTTCAGAAGAATTATCAAATGATTGTATGGGTTACTCTCCCCTTGGATGGGATGCTAACCCGTTGCAGGGTTACCCCTCTCCCTCCCACCTACCGTAGCAGTATGTTGCCAGTGCCCATTTACACACCTTGGTGGAAAGAGCTAGAGAGTGTAGAGCAAATTAAGATTCTTGTCTATGGAAACAGCACTGAGTAGCAGGGCCAGACCTGAACCAGTGATTCTGAGGCCATGACCACTAGCACCACTGCACCTCCCAATGTGCTTAAAGAAGTAATCCATGGGGTTGTTTCTGGGTGTTTGTGAAGTAGTTTCAATCAGATATTAACTATTTTCTTGTAAGAACCAAAGGGCCTGAGTACCTTATGGGTTGGTATTTTGTCACCTTGCAAAACTGCAGGTAAATCCAGTGCTGACAGCAAAATATGGCACTCATTAAGCTCTTGTCTGTTCAGAAACTGTGTGCCCATCAATACAAGTCAGAGGAAATTTTTTTTTGGCTTTTTTGCATCATATTGGGTCCATTTTTTGCATACAGCATGGGACAGTTTACTGCATACTTTCAGTGCTATTGAACGGGGCAAAATGCCAAGATTTCGAACACAAAAAAACTCCTTTTGTCCATTTTCCCCTTCATCTTTTCAATTTCCATTTTTGGAATTATAGGTGTGTACAAGATGTCTAATAAAACAAAAGGAAGATGAATTGAGCACACAAAAAGCTCTCTCAGCCATTGGAGAGGCAAGAACAGGGCGAGGTTTGCTTTTATTTTGTTTTGAAAAACCAGTCATTATTAATTGATTGATTGAATTGCTTGGCTGATAATTTACAGCACAATTATGAATGGAGTCACCACTGTCTGTTGATTGGTTAGCTAAGGATGCATTGACTTGTCATGATCAGTGACTGGGTGTTTTTAATTAACGTTATTTGTTGTTTAATAAAGAAAGCTAAGTTTCTAACAATTCTAATAGTTACTTTGCCTCAGTTTGTCGTAGATGACTACTATGTAACGACTGCTATGTTCATGTATCTTATTCTTCTTTTTCCAGCCAATTCCACATCATCTGCAATTACTGATTCATTTGTGGTGGTATCTCCTGTTTCTCACCTATCTCCAGAGAAGAAGAAAGAATCACTGTTTGAAGCTGCCAAAACAGGTAACAAGACTTCAATAATTGGTCACATGAAAGCCTTTAGTAATAATACTGGCAACTTAAATAAAACAATATTATAACAATAGTGGCAACTCAGTACATGTAAATAGTTTTTGTGTGTCAGTCGATTCCAGTGATACTCACCCACCCTCCTCGACCCCTCTTCTTGGAAAGGAAAAATTCTTTTCATTAAAATGGGGTAAGGCAAGGTCTCCAGTGGTACAGGGTAACCAAAAGGAAGCCAAATGCCTCATCCCTTGACTTTATCACAAATGGTATGAATTACTGTCCAGTGAAACATGGCTTTATTTATGTTTTTTTGTAGGTGATGAAATGTGGTTACAGGAACAAGAGATAACTTACACTGACAATGGCAGTTGCCTACCTTAACGTTTACTCCATGCTCCTCCCATTAAATTAATTCATGTTATGAGATGTGGTTGACTCTCATGCATTTTGGCGTCATGAGTGGCACCAACTGAAGGCAACATTGTATTCAAATGCCCTTTAGTGATACTTAATATACAGTTATACACCCCTCCTAGGGAAGGGGTTGGGGGTTGTGAGTGAGTAACACTGAAATGGGCTGGTGTATTAGGTTGTGTTTTAAGTCAAAAGCTGTGTTTAAGTCAAAGTGGTTATGTTAAATATGTTGTATTTAACTTATAGGGGACCACTACTCCATGGTTACTCTTCTGAATAATAAGGTTGATGTAAATGTGAGAGGTATGTTGAACTATAAATACTTATTTGTAGTGTTGTGGGTTTTTTAAAATTGTGACCTTAACAGTTCTAGAATTAAATTTTGCTGTAGATGTAATGTTTAGCAGTCTCTCTTGCACTTTTCTGGCTTCCCTAATTTAATTTAATCTACTCTGCTGATCTTTTACGCAGATGAAGACAAGAATACTCCACTGTTTTTTGCTGCAGAAGGTGGTCATCTACCTTGTGTGGCTCTTTTAATGGTGAGTAAAGTTTACATATCCTTATCACTGAGAGTTTTATAAGGATAGTCTGGTACTGTATTTTTTGTCGCCGTTTTTTCCTTTGATCCAGTGGAAGCGATGAACGTGATCTCTGCAATTGACCACAGGCTTTATCCATGTGGCAGCCATGTTGGTTAGGAACAATATAACTCGTACCCCGAGCCTCTAGTTGATAAGTTTGAGAACGAGTTCCGGGGGACAAAACAAAGATTTTCAGTCCCTCGGGACTCAAAATGGCCGCTGCATGAATAAGGCCCATTGTCAATGGACATGACATGAACTGAACTTGAACTGTGAAGTCTTGTCTATGAACTGAACTGAAAATTGGTCACTGATCACTGAACTACGAGCAAGAGCAAAAAGGGACCAAAGAAAAACCGTTTCACCAAAGCTAATGAAATCTTTCGTGTATAGATTTCTGAACCTTGATCTAGAATTTTCCTTTTCTTAGGCTATTCTTGTGTATTTTAATATACATACAAGTCATGCAATTCTGGAACTTTCAAGGAAGTCATGTGAAATTCCTTCTATGAAATTCTCCATTACATCATAAGGACGTTCCAGAAAACTCTTCAGAACAATATTACCAGGCTTTACGTAGATAGTCAGTTGAGATGTCCCAGAAATTGATATTATCACTGAACTGAACACTTTATTTAAACACGATGGAGTATTCAGGAGAGCTGGTGGGGTCGTGTATTTAAGTTGTACAGCCTTAATTTGTCTGAAAAGTTTATAATAATAATTTTAAACTTTTAAAATAATAATAATTATTATTATTATTATTTTAAGTTATGCAATCACTCCTCATTGATGATTTTCATTCTATTTATGTACTAGAAGTTTCCTCTGAGCACTATATGTTTTCATTTTCAGGAAAGAAATGCAGACATAACAGTGGTTAACAATGTAAGTAGAGGATGACAAGTTTCAGATTATAAATCAACAGCTCTGACAAGGATTCCTTTGTGAATTTTGTCATGAATTTGTTATTGATTTTTTTTTTTTTTTTTTTTTTTTTACTCGGACAGAAGTCATGGACCCCTCTCCATGCACTAGCTTGGTAGGTATGATTTAGGGTGCATTTTTTGCAGGGACTATTCCAGAATATGAATAGACGGAATGGTCTGTTTACGCATTTTGGGGGGGGGACTTATTCCATTTTCGGAATGAACAGAATACTATTCTGTTCACTCTGCTCTTGATAGCAGAATGAACAGAATAAATTAAACAGAATATGGTTTACTTGGATTACACAGAATCAGGGTGTTCATTAGGCATCGGAGATCGGAGAATTCTCCGCCTACTACGCAGAATTCTCCGGCTAAATTTTGATGGCATGGCCCCCTAGAGGGGACCGAGCTTCGCTCGCTCCCTCACCATCTCCTGTTACTTTACACTATTCTCCTGCTACTACGTTTCTTAATGAAAACCCTGCAGAATACGCATTTTTTTGGGACTATTTTGGCGCCAAAATCATGTGCGGCTGCCAAATGTCACTCTTAGTTGTGTCCAGACTATTCCGAGTGTTAGTTCTCAGGTCACCTCTGCAAGAACCATTCCGTCTTCGGAATATGCGTTTTTCTTTCTTTCTTTTTTTGGGGGGGGAAACCTTGTTCCTGTTATTCTGTCAATCCTAAACTGGAATTGGAATAGACAGAATAGTCCCACAAAAATGCACCCTAAGTGTTTAACACTGGAACCTGATCATGTGAGTGTATATTAATCCACGACCATTAATATTTTTCATACAGCAGGAGGAAAATTTGTTCAAGAATGTTATGTAGCATACCATGAGTCATCATTGACAAGTTTCCAGGCTTTCTACCCTTTGAACAATGGGGGCCTGTTATACAGACAGTAGAGATTAAAATATTATCACAACTAGCTGCAGCACAATCTTTTCTACCTTATAATTAGGAAAGGAGCAAGTGAGAGTCATGTTGAGTGTGGTGAACTCCTTATACAGGTAAAGAAATTTTGCTAGGATCTTAATAAACCAGGGGCCAGTTGTTCAAAGCAGGATTAGTGCTAAATGTGATTAAATACCATGACAGCCAATAGGTTTTAATTGGACTTAACCCAGGGTTGGCGCTAGCCCTGTTTCGAACAACTCGGCCATAAAAGATTAGCCAACAATGAAGCGACTAAAAGACCAAGCAAATGTTGGATTATATCTTACAGCTCTCACACATTAGACAGATCAATTTGGATGAGCTTCAGTAGTCCCATGAACTTAACATTTGTTCATCCTCTTCTGTGCAGATGGGGGTTCCTGTGTTTGCCCTTACAGACACATTAGAGACAGCTGCCGACCTTGCAGCTCGCTCTGGTGGCAAGCAGGAATTGGTCCAGCTGCTGAGAGCTGTTGAAGGTGATATATAGATATATACTATAATATAATGTCTGTCAGAGGACACACTGGTAGCACATCATGCCATTGAGCTATGCAATAACATATTGTCTTCATAAGACTACAGGTAAGTCTGTCAGACAGTAGAATGGTTAAGAGCTTGAACCATGCACCAGTTGACAGTACATCCGACTCAGCTTAAAAGGTGCCTTAAAATGTACCATTGCTAACCAAGTCCTAACCTGAATTGTTTTTGTTTCAGTTGATCTAGCAATGCAAAATTTACAAGAGAGGCTCGAGAGCCCTTCAGGTAACTATAATCTGTTATGAAGCAGCGTCTTGAGGAATAATGGTATGATTTTAAACCCATTTTTATGGCAAACATGTCGATCCACTGGCAGGTTATACACCAACCTGCACAGGTATTTTTCGAAATGTGCTGCTTATCTTCGGATACTTCTGGGAACAATTTGTATTGAAATCTAGGAAATTACTCTGCAATCTGCAACAATTCTCTAATTCCCCAATAGAAAAATTGTGTTGAAATGTGTAATCTGTATCCTTAATTTGGGGGTGTCATTTGCTCGTTAGGGCTGTCTAGCAAAGATCCCATGTTCAAACGGTACGTTGCCACAGTTGTCAGGCACATCACAGAAACTGTTCCACCTAGTGACCCAAAATGGATGACAAAAGGTTAGTCACTGCTTATGTGTAGCCTTCTGCTCGGACTTGCTTGGTTTGTCACGCAATCTGGTGTTGGTAGGATTGCATGACCAGCCGGAATCAGGTCGATTCGCCTGGAAGTCGACTCGCCCGACGGCGATTCTCCCGGAACTAAAGATGATTCGCCCGATGGTAGTTAAACCGATAAGAACGATTATTTCATAAAGTGAGACCAAACTTGTCGATAAAAGGGTGATGAAATTTTCCACTGCGGTGGTTACTGTAATAAGAAGTGTAGTGAATGAAATGATTGTGAAGTGCGGGTTAGAAATGAATTGAAGAAGTGATCCTCACACTTTCTGGACAATTTAAGCAATTGTCTCATATATGCACTTGAAAAATTCCAGTGACTTCAACGGGATTCGAACCCACGACCTCTGCGATGCCGGTGCAGTGCTCTTACCAACTG
>BLFK01000250.1:1411459-1487236 GCA_014634185.1 Astreopora myriophthalma | reverse complement strand
GGGGGGGGGGGGGGTAGGGGGCGAACAACTCAAAAGGAGTAGCGAGCGAATTGCAAGCAAGCTAGCGATGGCAAGCAGAGCAGATGTCCCTGGGCTATCCAAAGGGGCGCCCCCGGAAACGGCTTTACACGTGGACCGCTGACCAGCCCTTGGCTCGAGTTTAACCTCGCCTAAATGATATTTAACCACAATATAATAATGTTGTCCATTGGATTTGGTTAAGGTGCAGCTCTATTGTGTTTACGCTCAGGGTCCATTTTTTCTGCTGTTTTTTTCTTTGCATCCACTGTTTTCGCGTAGTCAGCTCCAATAGCAGTTGTAATAGTTGCAGTCGTACTGACGCAAAAGCTAACGCTTTTCGTGCACAAGAGGGGATTCTTTTTCCGGTGGCTATTTTACCATAGCGACTCACTTGGTCCCAAATTTCATTACTTCACTTTCTACCGACGCAGCTCCACAGCTTCTTTAGAAACGCCACTTAATTAATTTCGTAGAAGGTTAAAAAATAATTAGTGTTGGATGAAAATTGTGCAGGTGTAGTGCTAAAAGGCTCTCAACTGCGAACGAAACAAAGATGTCTTCTCTTTAGCAACGTTTCATCTTCTTTTGCCAAGTTAAATTGTGCATTCAAACTGGTGCAATCGTTTTGTTCTTGCAGGTACAGTACCTCGATTATTCGGAACAAGTTCTCCATCAGCCAGCATTCCTACAGTGGATGTGGAGGCAATAGTCAGACCAGATTTATTGCCGTCTGTTTTAGTGAATCCCTCAAAACTCGAGGTACTTCGTGCACGCTTTTGTTTCTTCTTCTAAATGAATGTTTCACAGGCTCAAATAATGTCTGCCGGGACGATGAATTGGCCACGAAAAAGTGCATGAGATATCTTATCGTTCTCATTTAAATTGGGCAAGAGTAAGTGATTGGAAGAACAGTTGCAAGTTAAGGCGAAGGAATGACCCCGCGCGTTCTGTTTTCACCCAGCAAACAATGAGAAACCGTGTCGCGCAATACACGCGAAGTCACGTGACTGATTACCAGATTGGATTAAGTTGCGTGGTACTGGAGATGGGGTGAAGTAGATTTGGTTACCAGCGGTTCGGGGTAGGGTTAGGGTTTTGTGTGGATTGACATTATTGCGGGCGCAGAACCTTACTTAACCCCTGTGTTATCCAATGCTGACCAGTTTCATCCCTATTGTGAAGTCTTTGCATATAGACTTCTCACTCTTGGTACAAACCCGTCATTGACAATAGACCAACACCATGTCTTGTTACGGCTTCATTCAAAGTCTTGTATCGTTCCTTTTTGCTCTTATCAGGAAAAGCTGATGAATTGTCAGGCGGAGAAAGAAGATCTGGAACAGCGCTGCAAGAGGCTCATGCAATCGATCGCCAGTGCAGCGGAGGTGCAAGTCTTTTCGTTGCTACGGGTCATTTCCAAAATTATGCTCTCCATGTAGTCAGGGCCTTTTTCGAAAATCCTGTGCAAATTAAATTGTACTTTCTGAACTTAACGTTAGTTGAGCTCTTGTGATCAGGGACTAGAATGGGGATAGTTCCCGGCCAAGGCTGCACGCATTTGCCTAAGTGTTAAGGTTTCATAGTCATCGAAAAAAAGCCGAGAGAAACTGAAAAACTCGCGGCTGTGCGTAATTGCGTAGGCCAAATAGTGGCCTTTTTGGTGGATTTTAAATTATCCACAGAATGCATTCAAAGATTAGGGAGTTTTCTAGACAAATGAATGTTCGTTCTGGTAATAATTGGCCCTTGGTTGGTTTTTATCAGGCGCACAATAAAGAGGTTACAAGATTGCAGCAGGAATTAGACATCGCAAGAGAACAGAAGGACATGGCCGTAAAACGGGTACACTACTGATAAGCTTGAGAGTAAATTTTCAGGTCTATCTTTTCCTCGGTAAAATTCCCTGTTCACCTATATTTGCCCAATCAATCAATCAATCACTGTCAGTCTGTCAGTCAAGCAAGCAACCAAACAAGTAATCAATCATCAGTCATCACGGTGCCTAAATCTTCCCATGAAAAAAAATTGATCTACTTATCGTCGACGTAGTCCGCTGTTTTATTTTCACATGTTTGTGAATTCATGAGCTCGCTCCTCTTTTAGCTTGGCCAGTAAGATCTTTGCCACCATTGATGGCTTTAAATCTGTGTAGTGTATCAAGCACAATGGATTATACCATTAATTGTCTTTCATTCTTGTTTTTCCTTGATTAGTGCGAAGCAACGTTTGTAAATAAAATGGCAAAAATTCGCCAAGAAACAGAAGCATCCATTCATGAAGTGAGTATCCGTCAAGCTAAACCAACATAATTTCATTCATGATATCTTTCACGGGAAAACACGGATGAGCCCAACAAGTTGACCTGCTCGCAACTGTGTGGCTTCATAGCTCAGTTGGTAAGAGCACTGCACCGGTATCGCAGAGGTCGTGGGTTCGAATCCCGTTGAAGTCACTTGAATTTTTCAAGTGCATATATGAGACAATTGCTTAAATTGTCCAGAAAGTGTGAGGATCACTTCTTCAGTTCAAAGACAAAACTGTTACTACATTCTCTCCTTTGGTTTTCTCTTGTGTTGGATTTATTAAACGTTTTCAATTGATTATATTAAATATCCCGGTAAATATGACATTGACGTGATGTCTCAAATTATTCAGGCAAATGCACGGCTTGAGCAAGCGGAGAAGGACCGGACCGAGGTGTTGCATTTACAGAACACTTTCAGGCTATCTTGGGTCCCGGATGAGGTAAGAGTTTTGGGATTAACTCAATTCCGGTGTAACTATCGCCTCTCTTAGTACTAATGTGTAATTCGTCTCTTGCAGCTTGTCAACTACTGCTCTAACACCAAATGCCGAGCTCCTTTCACACAAGTAAGTAAACCAACTCCAAGCATGCGCAAATCAACCGGGATCCACTGTAATTGGCTAGGCTGTAGTGGTGTCCCTGCCTAATTATTTCATGTACATAGTATTTTAGTGAGGCAAAGTTTAATAAATAAATAAACCGGAAGTCCGATCTTTTCGGATCTTGGGATCAGAACTTTCCGCACTTACCGGTATCTGTACTAGCTCATATTCGCTGGTCAAGGGGATCGAAGATGGTGGGTACGAGATTGGGTGCAACTGTTCAGGAAACTTAGCTGTGTACAACCTTTCGAGGTATATCCGTGCCGTTAAATTACTTGACTTTTGGGTTTCACTAGTGCGATTGAACAAAATAAAAATCATCCGTTCAAGGGTAGCAATTCCAAACTAGGCAACCACTCTCGGACTAACCTTGCTTTCATCACTACGCCGTCTCTGAAATGATTTCCCCGCCTTTAGAGCGGTTTTCAACCGAGTGTCGTAAAACCAGTACCAAAGAAATTACTCCGACCAATCACAGCAGGTGAAAACAGCGCAGTGAGCCAATCAAAATTCGTACCAATTCTATGTAACTTGCTCAAAGCGCGGGAAAAATCGCGCGCGCAAGTCGCGATTGGTTTTGGTTTTCCTTCTCATTGGTTGAGAAACTGGCGCGAGATTTTTAAGCCAATCACTAAGCGTAGCAGTCGCAATTGCGCAATTACTTTCGACAGTCATTTGAAAACTGCTCTATTTCTCTCATAGACGCGAAGACGCCATCATTGCCGATGCTGTGGCCGCGTTTTCTGTCACAACTGCACAGGCCAGTCAGCTCCGTAAGTAGGACTTATTTCAGTGAAGCGAGTGAAGGTGTTTCCTAGGACACGAGCGGTAAAATTCCTTTACTTCTATCAGAAACTGGCGGAAGCATCTTCTCTTGTTGCTTAGTGTTTGCTTTTTGAGGGTTTTGGTACTCAGTGGCCGCTAGTCTTTCTCAAGGCGCAATCGACATGTCGGAGAGGGGAGCTATACTCCCCGGAGGCTCTTTGAGAAAAAAAATGAGAGAAAAATCAGAGAGATTTTAAAAAAAGAAGCGCAAGGGCGAGGAGAGAAAAAGAGATGAAACTGGTGACGAGGACATGCATGCAAATCGGATGGGATGGGAAGAGGAAGAAAGTTAATCTACGCGTGACAATGAAGCGCGTGAGAAAGCGGTTAGACACTTAAAGGTCTTTTCGCATGCGAGCCGGCGGCCTTGGATTCACGGGAGTGGTGCTTCCGCGGGTCACGAGCTATGTTGTATTTCAACTGTTAACTTAAACCATGAGATCCTATTAACATTTAAGCTTATCCTTATATTGCGTACCGAACCACTTTTTCCTTTAGCCTTATATTTGTATTTTTATGTCTTATTATTTCTCACCATTTACATAACATCGTTATTTATAGCTTCGTGAGCCTTTACCTCCTTGTGTGGGGTATCCCGTTTAAGTTGTTAGCGTTGTTTTGTGCGTCTTGACAAGAAAAAACGCGCCTGCTCGTTGGCAAAGGCCACCGCAGAGAAGAGGGCCGGTGCCATGGTATCAATGTAACACTAAGGTTGTATTATTGTTTCAGGATTCCAGCGTTTGGGTATGATCAGCTTGTCCGAGTATGCAATCCTTGCTTTGCTTTGTTGGACGAAATGTTCTGCGATGAACCGACTGGTTTTAAAGATCCCACGTGACACAGAAAGAAAATCGTCATGTATTTCGTGACTCAACACTAACCAATGAATGGCCGTAACTTAACTGCATGCAACATGCTGCCTGGCCCCTTTTGAGGGCAACCGCGGGCGGTGTTGTGTGAATGTTTGTGGCTCCTGCCTCGTGTAGCAGTGCCTCGTAGAGGTGAACTGAACTGTGGTTGATATTACAGTACGGTTTTGCTGTCATTACAACTAGGCTTCCTTTCGAACCTACAGATCAAGACAAAATGCTATAAAAATTGTAGCAATAGCCACATGGACGCCTTGCGGGCCTATTTTCGGCGAATGCGCGTGCGTAACGCCCGTGTAGTACAATTTCAAGCCACGATTTTTAAAACACTTTAATGAGCCAAATCGGAGTTTAAAGATTCTATCCAGCGGGCGTGTGTTTTTGTTCATGATTTCTTGTCCGCTTTTGTTATATGGAAAAGAAATGCATGATTGTGCATTCGAAATCTTTTGTTTTTGTCTTGGGCGTCGTTCACACTTGGTACCCGAGCACCGTACCCGGGCATAATAAATAATAATAATAATCAACTTTATTTATAGAGGGTAGCACACAACAGTAATCACTGAAAAACTAGTGGCCCTCATACAAAATATACAGAAAAAAAGATGTTTAAAATTAAAATATAGAGAGGTACTTAAAACATGCAATGACAACATAAAAAGTAAAAATATGAAAAATATCAGATACAATGGGTCAAGTGCAACAGTTAACAGGAAAGTTGAAAATTAGATGATAAAATGGTCCAATTCCCTATAACTGTCCTTAAAATGTTTAAAAATTGATTTTTTAAAGCTTGTAAGAGTACACTGGTTTTTAATATGAGCAGGCAACATATTCCAGAGGCGGCTGGTCGATACTGAGAGAGACCTTCCACCCTCAGTCTCCCGTTTGAATCGGGGGCAGATACGGTTTAAATGACCATGCCTCCTCGATCTTCGTTCACGTCTACGTTTCTAACAAGCATCTGGGCAAGATAAGGTGGGCACTCCCCAAAAATCCGTTTGTATACTAATATTGACTTATTTATTCTCGCTTCATGATAAAATGGAACCCAACCTAATTGTTTAAAAAGTTTCACGCTGTTTGCTTTTGTATCAGCACCCGGTATAACACGGGCTGCGCGCTTCTGTAGCCTGAACACTTTCTGAATGTTTTCTACAGAGCAGGATGTCCAAACGGTTGAGGCATACAGCATTATCTGCTTAATCATTGCATTATAATAAAGTTTCCTTTGATCAAGAGGCAGTGCGTCTAATTTTCCGCAACACAGCGATTCTCTGTGCTAACTTCTTGCATAGGTCATCCACATGCTGGTCGAAGGAAAGCTGACTGTCAATTGTCATCCCTAGCAGTTTGTGTGAGTGTACTTGATTAAGTTTAGAAGACTTTAAGTGTAGTTGAAGGGTGGAATGTTCCATCTTCACCAATCGTTTTCCTGTAACAAGCATCGACTTTGTTTTGGACTCATTTAACAACATTTTATTACTTGATGACCAATTTAAGACTTCAACAATGTCCTCCTGTAGGCCCTCAGAGACAGCATTGGGGGCAGCCTTATAGTGAGCAGAGTGGCTGATTGTAGTGTCGTCAGCATATATATCGTCAACACAGTGCTGCAATGCTTCGGGTAGATCATTAATAAGTACAAGGAATAAAATAGGACCTAAAATACTTCCCTGTGGCACGCCAAGCGTCACAGATCTTTTTGTAGAATGGCACCCGTCTATATTTACATACTGGCTTCTTCCACTCAAATAGTCGCGGAACAGGAGAAGAGAAGTCTCGTTCACTCCAAGTACCTTCACTTTCGATAATAACAGCTGATGATGAATCAAATCAAAAGGCTTCTTATAGTCTATAAAAACAAGCCCAGTGACTTTATCATTGTCGAGGTTAAACAGCAACTGGTCAACCAAACGAATAAGTGCAGTTTCAATTGAATGGGATTTTATGAAACCAAACTGGAGATGATGATACAGATTGTTCTCCTTAAGGAAGTTGCACAAGTATTCACATATGTGTTTCTCTAGTATTTTAGAGAGAATAGGAAGCACAGAAAGCGGCCTGTAGTTGTTCTTATCATTCCTACTGCCATTTCCTTTGAAAACAGGGGTAACTTTTGCAACCTTTCATGCAGCTGGGAAAGTCTTGGTAGACAGGCAGACATGGTGCCTGACGGGCACCAATGAGAACACGACTTTTTGTAAGTGCCCGTGCAGATAATTGGCCAGGGTGATCGGGCACGGGTACAAGGTGACACTGAATTGGGCACGGGCACAGATCCTGGCGAGTGCCCAAGAACTTTACCTACAAACCCCTACTCCTAACAAGGTACCAGACACCGAATGTGAACACGCATTCAAAACTGGGCACCGAAGTCTGAACAACGCACAGTTTCGTCCCGGTACTCGGGTACCAAGTGTGAACGACGCCTTATATATGCTTGTTTTTATCCCGACGGGTATATGTTCTTTTTAGAACCCAAATGGCTTTGTATTATTTTTAGCAAATGCGCATGCGTGAACTCCGCGTACTCGAGCTCCAGTGCGTCCTACAAACTACGTACCAAATGGAAGATGGAAAATTACTACAGTCAGATATATTCAATTCATAGAGGACAGATTGCAACTGATTGTTGCTTATGAAAATATCTGAACGCAGTAACTGTTCATCAAGAGGATGTCTAAAGTGCATGCAATTCCACAATTGGTTTCGGCTACATTTAAAAATCCCGAAATATATAATCGATCAAAATTATGGTATTAGTGGAATGGACCTGAGCTGCGAGTTCGAAAGGGATCTGTCACATGTGGTCTAGGGGCCGGCATTTCTCTTCCTCACTGCCTATCGGAGATAGATATCCGAAAGTTGTAAGGGGCCCAAGCCGGGACTGATATGAGCCATCCGGGGAGCGAAACCCTCGGCGCATGCGCAAATGACATATTGGCTACGTTTTCATAACAGTGTTGAGGTCGTGCTCTAAAGGGATCAACCGTTTTCAGATGGTTGGGTTTTTTCGTTGTGCATGCAGTGAGGAAAAATAAAACGTTTTTGATTGGTTTGATGGATCAACACGGTTAAAAACGATAGGTAGCGTCCGCTGATCTGTTACCCGGCACCGAGTATTTTAGTTTGGTGTCATTTTCCCGCGAAAATGGATGAGGTCTGAGAATGACTATAACCGTGTCGCAACGGCGGTTCAACCAAAAATGGAAACGCACTGGGGTTGATCTCAAAACACTGTCCGCTTGCTTTCCTTCCGGGAATGTTCGGGGGATTTGTATTAAGAAAATCCCAGTGGAACCCTGTGTGATTTATCCATTTCGATCCGTTTGTGTCGAAATCGGAACACAGTTTTTCCCCAGTAGCAACAACCGGTTTTAAAAGTGCAAGACAGTAACTATACGGCAAGAGACATAAGGTATTCTTGGCTTTGTATTTATTGTATCAAGGCTGTAGGCGGTGCTACGCACAACCGTCCCCACACAATTGACGACGACGGTAACCTCAAGGCGAGATGTTATCTCAGTCTTCATCCCAGTTTGGGTTATCCTTGGGTTTTGGTCCCCCAGCAGGTTTGGACATAATAATCTGAAATACAATTAGTGGACACGTCAGTTTTTATCTGAACAACTGAAATTAAGGTACAAGTTTTAGGCAGGCCTGGCGATGCTAAATTCCAGAGGCCGGTTGCTCGAAGCCCGGTTAGCGCTTACCGTTGGTTAAGAGGTATCAAAAGCTATAGGTTTCCATGGTATTTAACCCTGGTTAGCGCTAACCATGCTTCGAGCAACCCGGGCCTGAACAACAAAACAGGAAGTTATAATAAGCAGCAAGGGTTCTTTTTCACACGTCTATTTCTACGAAATTGAGAGTGACGACGGACTTAACGGGTTCAAGCCCCGACAAAAATTGCAAGAAGAGAGCCTTGCACAGCAAGGCACCAATTAAAACCCGCCCGCCTTTTTCCAAAAAGTGATGGCTTTAAGTGAGATACGCCAGATGCAGCGGCATCGAAAGTCGTCCCTTGACTTGCTTTATTTATGAAAAGCGTTGTTCGCGCTTACCTGATCCACTCTGAGTACTGTAACAGCAGCATCAGTAGCGAACTTAAGTGCCCAGTATTTCACAAGGTACAAGTCCAGGATTCCTGCCTTCACTGCATCTTTTACAGCAGCACCGCCGCCCTAACAACACAACAGTCACAGCAAAGTGAGGCCTGGCTAGTAGTAACACGAGGCAGCTCCACAGTTTGTCATTCTACGTTTACCGCACGACTGTCTCTTTCTATACAACTTGTCAATTATATTTGTCCCCCCCCCCCTCTCATGGTCACTGCCTCCCACCCCCAAATCGTCATCATCACAATACCAGGTGCTGAAATCAATCTATGATCCCATGCACTTACAACCTATTACTGCCAAGCGGTGAGGTGGCGTACATACCTCGTTATCAAATCCAGCATTTTTGTCCCCACCCTGGTGGGCTGCGTAGAGTTTGGAAATGACTTCTGTGGCCTTCACTCCAGCATTTTCTGCGAGGGTCCTGGGGATGACTTCTAGAGACTCGGCAAATTTCTGGATTGCGTATTGTTCAAGTCCTGCGCAGGTCTGGCGAAAAATAGCAACGAGAGGTATGTGAGGAAAGTCTCCGGCCAAAGGTGGCTGCAGTGGTTCTACGATACAATATATACCTCTCCAAAGCTGGATATCTGTTTTGCAAGTTCTATTTCTGTAGCACCAGCGCCAGGAACAAACCGATCGTCACGAGTGAGGGCTTTGAATGTGTTCACACCATCATCAACTGCTCGCTCGATATCATCCATGATGTTCTCTGTTGAACCACGGATTACCACAGTGGATACAGCTGTTTCTTCCCGCTCTGAAAGAAAAGCCTTATTTCATATTGAGGGAATTGGCAAAACCTAAGAATCTTTGCTTTGTGAAGAGCAACACACACCACCTCGACACACGCGCGCTGTACTAAACGTGCGAGTGGGACTGGCGTGCGCGTGGGTGGTTTCTTCTCCCATGACAACCTTTTATTGGTGCCCAAAGATGATCTTGGAGCCTGCTACATAATTTGGTCGAATTTGAGTCAAGTGGGCAAAATTTAAATCCAGTAGAAGACGCCGATAGAATTGATGTTCCAGACTGAGAAAATTGTTCCTGAACGGTTAAGTGGGTAAATGCATTTCGGGTATGGTAATATTCACACTTATAAACCATCAAATATTTTCGCTCGCACGCGATTGGTCTAAATGCGTCACGTGACCGAATATAGCCCAGCTAAAACTGGGGAATATCCGAGAATATTCCCCAAGTGATATTCCCCAAGTGATATTCCCCACTTTCCAAAACTTCAAACCGCGAAAATATTTGAAGGATAATAAACACATTAACAAATAAATAAACAAATAGGGTCGGTTATTTAGACAGAGTTTAGCCGGCGCTTAACAAAACCGCGTTCCAAGTCACTTTCACATTCCCAATTACTGGTATATTTTGGCTGTTCATTGTCGAAAACGGTTTCGGGAAGGCAAGAGCAGAGGAGAAAAGCATATATATTCCTATCGCAGCTTACTTGTAGAAAGGTCTGTCGTAAACCGCTGTCTAACTTACACTTCGTTTAAATAGCCGGCCCATATTGTTTATTTATAGCAGAGCTATGAAACGTTATCCCTTTGGATCCAATCGCAGTCCACATTAGTGAATTCCACCTGCAAGAAAGCTGGAGAAAACCAGGATTCGTACTTATCAAAGTAAATTAGGCGAAAGCCGAATAGCTCTTTTTTTTAAGATCAGGAAAAAAAACCAAAGCCTCAACTGTACACTTCTACGGTACCTTGTTTAAAAATCGTGACAGAAGTGCCTCCGATTTCTGAAACTTTAATTTCATCGCAACATCCAATCTCCTCCGAAGTAGGGGTAGTCTGGGAAGCAAACAACAAATAACAAGTCATATGTCCCGTTTGATTTGGCTTTGTATTACTTCAAACGTATTCGTCGTGATTGGCCCAAGAATTCTTGCGCTACTTTCAACCAATCAAACACAAAACTTTAACAATATTACAAATGTTTTCCCGCCCTTTGCGTCGGAAGAATGTATTTCCTTCGTGTTGTGATTGGTTCATTTGAACCCCTGTGCCTGCTATGATTGGTCATTTAGTCGCTCAATTGAAAAACTGCTCTACGCAAATGAAATAATCAGCAAAGTTCAGCAAATAAGGCGAGAAAAGAGAGACGAAAAACGCAAGAAAACGCATAACAGATTTACCCATAGCAATTTTTTGACATGTTTAGCTTTAGAAAGTTTGAAACGCCAAAACAATTCATTACAACTTACGCGATCATTGCCGTGACTAAAAGTCAAAGAATACTTACAAATTTGGGGAGAATCGTCGCGCCGACGGATCGACAAAGTCTCCTTAAGTCAAACTTTGAGTTTAACCTGAGAATTACAGTAATTCAAGAATCAGTGCCTTAAGTGCATTTTATCAGCCAAGAAAGCTACCGGTATTACTCGGGAACGAAGAATAAACTAACCTAACGACTAAAATGTTAAACTTGTTACAAAAGTGCAAAGCCATCTCCGCCACCTTTCCACCGCTTACAATGCAATTAACACCAGTCTCGACAATGGACTTGATTTGCTGCCAACAAACACGCAAAGGGTACATTAGGTAGGAAAAGATAATGAACTTGAGACAGTAGCGAGACAGGGAAAAGAATGGAGATCATTGTAATAGGAACAAAATGGTTGAAAGAAAATATACGTTCAAATGTAATTTCAAAATTTTGCTGTTGTTTTTGTTCTAGGAACCTTTTCAAGCTGTTCTTCCTCTCCTTTGCTAAAGGTTTTCAATTCCTCTGCACTTCTGATGAGAACTGTTCCCTGCAAATCAACAGTGAAAGTTATCGTATTAGCCCTTGTCTCCCAATTTTAGCCGTACATAGTGAAGAGTTGATATTATCGTGAAACTCTGACATCTTTGGAAAGTTTCATGCTTAAACGTGTGTGTGTGATTGAATAACTAGCCCTTTGTTGCAAAACCACAACGGACAAGCTTCACAATAGTCCAGCAGATAAGTGCAAAATTAAGCCGAATTGTGGCTTTCATGATAAAAGCTTGAAATCTGGCACAAAGTTAGAACACTTCCTGAGAAACATTTTTAGATATAGGGCCATCTCAGATTTGTCACAAGCTGTTTTGTCCATTTGAAGGGGTTTGGAAACGATATTCCTAACAACTTTACAACTTAGGGCCAAAAAAAGGGGTGTTATACCACACTTTGTCACCTCAACTAACTACCGTAAGGTTATACTTATTACCTACACCGTTTACTGGCGAGCAAGGTTAATTTGCATAGTGATGTTCCTATCTTCAATTTGCGTAAAATCATCTGCAGATGATGCTTTCTCTTCGCTGAGTACCAGTAACTTTACAAACCTTGGTTTCCGTTGTCATCGAATCCAGTGGACAAGAAAATGCGACAATCTTTGCATCCCTGAGGGCCTTAACATCACCTTCCACCTCTCGCTTGAACACCATTCCTTGAATCACGTCAGAATTGTGAATCCCAGCTCCCTGACAGACAAACACCCCAACCATACTCAGAGGGTTCACCGAGGTTTTGGGCAGGAGGTCATGTTTTTGTAGCCAGGCAGTGTTCAGGTAATAAATAAATATATTTTTTACCAAGACCAAGCAAGCAGAAAAGATTCATGAAAACAGCCACCGCACAAAGTCACGAGAATGTGATCAGAGCCCCAATGTCGACCCTTACTGAATCTGACCTGCATACTTCAGCAGTGATATCCCAAAAATGCAAACAAGCTGACAGACTGGCTGTTAACTTGACTGTCGAGGCTAGTATTTTGTCAACTGACTATATTTCAATGGCTTCCCCTTTAACCCTATAACACCCGATGGCCACTTTAGAGATTTTACCTTCTAACGCCAGACGATTTTACTCGTCACTGGGGTAGCCCTTGGGGCTGAAAAGGTTAAGAAAGTCTTCACAGCAGTTCAACTGGGCAAAATTTAACAGATCAAACTCACCAAGATCTTTGTTACTCGCACATTGTCCACATTAAATGGAGTTTTTTCAGGAAGTATGGAAACTACATAAATACAGAAACAGGGAAAAAGAAATTGAAAATAGATACTTGTTGCACATGCGTGAGTCATTATTACCCAGTCACGCTTAACATTTATCAAGGAGCAAAGGAGAACATTGTCAAACAAGACGCTTTGTCTGTTAGTGACCTCCTCATTATTCTTATCACCGATCATAGTGTTGTTAATTTAAGTAAGGGGAACGTGACAAGAAATTTCTAATTGATTATGGGTTCTGAAGGTTTCAAAGAAGAGTTTCATTTCCCAAGTGAACTCAAAACTTGGACACATGTGCAGGCCTCTTATAACAAGCGAGACAACACTGCAGTAATAATTGTTGGCACAGTTTGTACCTGAAATCTTTAATGCAACTTACTGACAATGTAATGGACAAATGATCAAACTCTACACAAATACTTAATTAGGTAGTAGGTCCATTGAGGATGCTCAATGCATCACAGGCTAATCTCTATTTTGACACTATCTTATTACGACATCCCCTAACCACTCACCACATGCTTTCGTTATGAGCTCTGACAAGAAGTCTTCATTTCCATACTAAAATCAGACAGCAACAGACAACAGACTCATTATTGTCATTATGAAACACTTGAGTGCAAGGAAGTTAATGTGCTACAAGAGAAGTTATGGTAAAATATACAAACATATGATACCTGTTTGCTTCCTACGGCGGTTTTGAGTGCTTTGGCAACTTCTTCACTATCTCTTAAGTCTGTTAAACTGGAGCAGGTTAAGTCTTGAAGAGGAAGAAGAAATGGACATAGTTCAATAATATTTCTGTTATACTCAAACTTCAGATACAATTTTTTAGCAATATGGACTTTCCAGCACTAGTATGTATTTTGCACAAGTCACGCTCCTCAGGACATGATCTAGTATATCAATTCAATGCCACTGTGGCCATATTGAGTGGTCACACCAATCTGGTCCCCTGTGAATCTCATCTTTTCTTATGCAAAGACTTTCTAATATGGACACTGGTGACTTTTTAAGCAAATAAATGCCCTATTTTTGTCCAGCATCCAAGGTTTGTGGCATGTCAATGTAAAGTTAAAACTAAACTAGTAATATCGTAACCTGGTAAAATCTCCAAGGCCTTCTTGCAAGCTTTTTCGTATCCTTCAATTACTTCAGGTGGAGAAAGACCCTGCCAATAGAAAACCATTTCATTTTGATCAGAAAAGGTCTGTAGCTTCAATCGTATTGTACATGTAGTTTAACAAGTTCCTGAAAATCCCTTGTAAAGAATTCTTTAACTTGTATTCTTTCAAATGACTGAAATCTGAGTTAACTGCCTCTGATTAACAACATTTTTAGCAACATCCAGCTAACTACTTACAAATGCCAAAATTAAAATTTGACCTACATAAAAAGCCACTCTTGAATTGAAGAGCCTCGTTTACTTATTGATCAGTGTTTTCATGTTTGATCTCATTTAACTGCCTGAGTTTCTATGCCACCTCAAGTAAAATGCTTGAAATGCCCCTGTCAAACAACCCAGGAAAAAATCTGCCCAGCAGAGTTAATCTACACCTACCATAGATTCTTGTACCTTCATTACTACTTGAACATGTGCTTGGGCCCTGCAGACACACCAATCAACAACAACCTGCCTACAGGCCCTAAGCTCATCAGTTGTACATGTGTCTCTACAATTGGCAAGGCATATATTACAATTTCAACAGCACTTTTCACAACTCTTTACCATTCTTAGAAGTTCTTCAGCTGCATCAAGGAGTGCACCAGCAAAGACTAAAACAAAATTTGTTCCATCTCCAATCTAAAATAAAAAAAAAAGAACACAAAATGAAAAAGAGAATCACATCAGACCACTCAAAACAGAAGACAGGTCATAATAATGAAACTTAGCTATGGCTTCCACTGTAACAAAGAAAACTTCCTCAATATTACTGTAGCTACTTGTATTACTAGAAACTTAAAACATGATTTAGATGGCTATAACTTTTGGTTACAACTGCCATGTACAATTTCTTGAGCTTGCAATGCTCATCCCATGCTAAAAAACACAATTTGAATATCCCGTCCCGTATTTCTCATCTGTGACATACCAGGTAGACATGATTTCACTTTCTACAATTTTGATAACATTCAACTATCAAATACACAGTTTCAAAACACACCTCTTGTTCCTGCATTTGGGATGCTAAGACTAACATCTTAGCAGCTGGGTGTTGAACCTAGTAGAACCAAAATCATTGATAGGAAAGGAAGGAAAGAATCAGAGAAAGATCATGTCAAATTTTCTGCCATTTTTTTCATTATTTTACTGAAATAGTACTTGGATTTTTCTATCTGGTGTGTAACTTAGAACACTGCAGCTATACATTTTTTCCACTGGTTTGCAGTTAGTGTTTGAGAAGAACAAGACCAAAATATCACAGTGGAACCATTCCCTGTTGTCCCGGGCAGGGAGGACATAAACAAGGCAAGGTAGAAAATTTAAAAACAGATAATTTCAAGTTTGTTGGACAGGTTGATTCAAGTTAGTTCAGTCATTCATTAGTTTATTCGATCATCAAGTGTTTTTTATTGTTACATGCTTGTTTTGTATGGCTAGACAAGAATTGGACATTGGTTTTCCACACCTCTAATTCCTTGATTATTGTAGCAGCGTCATTTGTGACAAATAGCTTTTCCAAATGGTTAACAACCATCTTGTTCATGCCTTCAAAATAAAATAGAGTGTAGCAAGTAATATGAAGACCCTAAAATCTGCTCTTAAATCATGGTCAAGAATACGGCTCATTAAGGGCTTCACACAAACTTTCAACTCCAGTTAACATTTTTTTGCAAGCATTTTGATGATTTGTTTTCTTTTAAATGGCTATGGATTTTTTTCTTTTTTTTTTTGATAGCCCAAAATTTTCCGGTAGAATGAGCATTCTGGTTCATTTTGCTTTTTATTCTCTAATGATGAGCCCTGGAACCTACACCATATACTTATTTAGTTGTCCCTACAATGCACCTCCTGTGCAGTTCACATAAAGGGACACACCCCTGCTTGATTTCCCTTAATGCAGCCTGACCTTAAGTTCAAACCTTGTGGTTACTACAGGGATTTTCACCACAAAGTTACCAACAACAAAATTAATTTGTTTACCATTTGGTCCTAATGAAGATCTTGTTATCTGTGTAAAATGCCTACAAGCTGTTATGTTTCTGAAAACAGCTTCATCGAGACCTGAATAATGCTGATAAACACAATGCAACACTGTTAATAACAAATCATTTATAATTGACTTGGCAGTTATGCTTCTCCTGTACTCTACAAACATCCTGCATGTACAAGTAACCACATGATTTTGAGTGCAATTTGGAATAAATAAGCACAAGTACATTTTTTCAAAGACTAAAAGAATTGCATACAGCAAGTGCAATTTGTGGTGTTTGAAAAAATTTACGAGTGATTATTTATTCCAAGTTGCACAAGAAAAATCATGTGATTACTAATTAATAATATTCGTGAAAAAATTGCGATAGCTTATCATAATTATGCAGAAGCAACGCAGGTAAATCATGTGCAAAAATAATTTATTCAAACCCTGCAAATAATTATTATATCATCACGCATTCAGTCAAAACAACAGGTTTTTCAATGTTTTTAAAATGTTTTAAGCTGCAAAAAGTTCTTTCTCTTTTTTGCACTGAATTTCCTTTAGTCTGCATCGTGTTTTCTGAAAACTGCATTTCTCTTAGCCAATCAGAATCAAGAAATTTTTTTATGTATATTATTAGCATTGTAACTCAATATACATGCACAACAGCATCAACCACTCATTGGATGAATGTGAAACAAGCCAAGTAAACAGCAACCCACATATACCCTCCATGTGATAAACCCCTATTTAACAAAACTCCCAATATAAGGAAAATTTGTGGGCCCAAAATGACTGGAAGTGAACACTGAAATGACACACTAATAATAATAAATTATTGTTTCCCTAGTCCCTTGCCTCTTCCTCAAATCGAGGCTCCAGTGTGTAGACCTTCATGATGTTAATGTTTTCGCTAAGAATGGTTAGTTTCTGATTGGCCACAGAGCTGAACAATGACTAGTAACTGTTTTTTTCACATTTTCACACTCAACATGATTTAGCAGTTCCCCTATTTCTGGTGGTAATTGGTGATTTCGAGGAAAAGGCACCACCCTCACGTGCTACACCTACACCTACGCAAGTGTAAAAAATGTCCACTTCCTCCCGCATGTCACTTGTAAAGGTGTAAATCTGCCTCCAAAGTATATTTGGAGAAAGTCGCGGATAAAAATAAAACGCATCAAACATAAAATTATCGCCTTTCAGCACAATCCAAAGGAAATGTACAAGAGTTCGTAAGTCGTAAATTTTTTTATAAGCTTAGTGCGATCCTTCGTGTCAGTGATTGCGTGCTTGGCTTATCACGCAGTTTTCCTGCTACATGATAGAAAGAGTAAAGGACTGAGGAGATAGAAGCAGCCCACAAACAGACTAAAAACAAAACCTAGGCGAAAGATCTTGTAATTATGACAATCAACGCACGTGCGAGCAACTACCGGGCGCCGAAATGTCACGAGGCACAAACCCCTCAGATCACTTGTTTCTCAACGAATGCTTGTAGGGTTTAAGGGCGATACCAGAAGTATTTACAAATATACACATAAGTCCAAACATACCTTAGCTCCTTCTTTCAGCATATGCTGAAACATCGTTTTCGGGACGGGCAGCGCCATCTTGAAAAAATTGCCTTTGCCTCGATGCACCGCTTGGAGAAGGTACTGGGTAATAGTGCCAGGCTCTTTCCTCGCTCCACAGGTTAACCAAGTCAAACTTCGCGTGACAGCAAATACGTCCAGGAAGTCTTAAGCCGGTGACACACGGTTCAACATTTGTTGATCAACAAATGTTGCAGCTCTTGTACAACAAGTGTTGAACAGTGTGTCATGTCATGTTGAAATAGGCCTTTCAACATGTTGAACGTTGTTGAACGCCGTTGAAAGAAAATAGAGACAAGATCCATTCCACTCAACAAGTTGCTGCTGCATCGTTCAACATATGTTCCGCAAAAAATGTTGCACATTGTTGAACCGTGTGTCACCAGCTTTAGTATGTAGGCCTCGGTCAGTAAGTCCAAAACATCGATCAGAAGTACCATCAAAATCATATTTAAGATTGGTTTAACAGATACAGCTGCACTCCCTGTCGTTACCCCCCACACTTTTCACATGTTTCTCCCTCCTCGCCAGAGGGGGAGAGGCCGGGGAATGAAATACTACTATTCCTTCCAAGTTGTGGGCGTTGTATTTCACTTGTCTTACAATCATTTCTCAAGTTCATTTTGGCTTCATTAGTATATTTTTAAAATATGTTTGCTTCATGGCGTACATACTGACGCCTCCCTTTCATGAGCTCCTGCGCACCGAGAATGCGCGCTTTTCAGTATGCAGCCTAAAGAAAAAAAAACAAAAAAACAAAACAAACAAAAAATCGGGGCATCCGTTTTAAATAATTTAGAACGTTCGTGCTCTGTCAAAATTTAATTCAACCAAAAAGCATTATAGAGGCCTTGATTCAGTTCTTGGGAAGAAAAATTATGCACATTGAAAATCTAATGACAAAGTGACGCAAAAGGGATGCCAACCGAATAATTATCGCAATTAAAGGTAAAGGGAACATGATAAGACCTCGGCTAGCTACTGTATAGTCCTCAGATGGATATATAAAGCTATCAAAGACAAATATTTTTTTTATTCTTAGGAAGGACAAACGCAAAGGAACAATACGGTGACGCAAACAGGATGAACTGTATGGAAAAATGAAATGGTCTCACGCAGCTATTGGTTTTTCAAAGGCTTTGTCATAAATTGCTTTGCGGTAAAGTACAAAGCCGAGACTAACAAAACAAAAAAACACCTGTTGTATTCCGAAGGCCATTCCGGTCGTTACAAATATGCAACAGGTGATAAGAGTTCCACACCGAGCGTAAAATTGAAACCTAAGCTAACATACATCACAAAACACTGAGTCTTGCTTATTGCTTATGCTTATTGTTTTAAGTCCTACAGTTCAGGTCTTGAAATAATATTTTCTGAGTAAAATCTTTTACACCCAGGGAGAAAAAGCCTACTCGATCATTCTCAGAATGATTTAATAATAAAACAGAATCACATTTGCTTTTTATTCAAACTGTCGAATGGATTTTGTTCAAGATTATTTCACAGAAGGGTTTACACAGAATTTCACAGAAGGGTTTACTACTCGATCATTCTCAGAATGATTTAATAATAAAACAGAATCACATTTGCTTTTTATTCAAACTGTCGAATGGATTTTGTTCAAGATTATTTCACAGAAGGGTTTACTGTGCACGGACCAGAAGAAAACCACTGCCGAATCGTCGTACCATCAGATAAGAAACGAGGGGAGACGGCGTTTTGTGAAGTTTTCGGGAGAGAATCAGACACAGATCTTTACAATAAAGGAACAAGAAGTTTGCATGAAATTACGTGACGTTTCACTTGTTGCGGATGTAAGCCGGACTCCTCGTTACGACTGAAATGAACAAAGAAAGCTAACCTAAAGTGTGTCAGGTGGTCACACAAGCCCCACCCCTTGTCACGACATGCAATGTAAATAGGTATAATCTGCGTGGTACATTAGGAATCACTTTGCATGTGAGCGGAGGACGTGGAACGCAGTTATAAAAGGAGCTGATCTCATTGTTTTGGGTGGGAATTGAAGTTTCAAGATGCCTCACTCGAAAGTGCAAAAACAAAAAGTTCGAGTAAGCATGAGTGAAGACACATCTTCCGACCACGAGGATGGGGACAGAGAACATTTCATCGCGTGCTGTCTGCCAAAGGGCTGCCCTTTAAAAAGTCCTGTCGATCTACCGACCTCTGTTAGGGTGATTTGTAACAACGAAGCTTGCCAGCAAAGCGGCTACATGCATAGCGAATGTTTTGACGATTTCGAAGAAGAAATCCTAGCCTATCTAAAAGGCACGGGTCGAGCGCGTAGCTGGTCAGAGAAACAGAGAAGACAAAACATATGGACAAAGAAAGGCTACGACTTGGCCTATAAGTGCTGTGCTTGCCAATGCGGAAAAGGGCATTTAAGAAAGGATCTTGAGTATCAACCTCCAAAGCCAGAAGAGGTAGCAGGCCATTTGCAAAACCAGGTCAAGACGAAGCGAAAGAAAAAGAAGGTTAACGAGAAACCGTCGGTGAACGTGGCTTCATCCGCAAGTCGACCCCGTCGAAGTTCCCAATCGTCAAACTGCAGTCAATTATCAGAGTCACCACCACCCGAACGTTCGCCGATTTCGCCGCTCCCAAAGACACCTACTAAGAAAACACGAGCGAATTCGCATGAAAACAACTGTCACTTCTTCGGAGAAACCTTCGGGAGCTTTCACTCAAATATGAGCGTCTCCACGTACGCTACGAACGTGTTGAGTAATTTTCTCAAAAGAGCGGACTTCAGTTCATTTCAAGGCGTTTTACCGAGGCACAAAGTGAACCCTTATCACATTAAAATGGAAGACGAATTAAATGACGAGGCGCGGCATTTCGTACTGTCAAACTTATCGTCGCGTGAAACTTGTACTGCAAGTTGTGTGCTGTGCAGCCGCGAGCTACCCGTGTTCGATAAATACCCGCTTATCGATGGAACCTTTTTTCTTACCCCAAGGCAGCTTAATCCGAGCTGTGTCGATGTTTCGCAAAACGGTAAGGCTCAGTATCTAGCTGCGGTTTGCATCCATTGCCTGGAGGGCATTCCCAATCGAGTCAAATGCAAACTTTGCAGCAAAGAGTGGGACGGATCTTCGCACCAACTTGGCACTATGTACTGCTATGACATCTTCGCAGCTTCTCCGTGCTGTCAGCAAAGAGTGGCTTGTCACTCATGCGGTAAGCCTGTTGTTGATCTCAGCGAAGGCAAGAAGTTTTTTTGGCAGTACTCACAGTCAATGAAATGTCCACACTGTGGAGTTTCCGGATTTCATTGCATAAAGTCCATTTGCTACTACGAACCTCCGGATATAAAGTTAATACGCTGAGCCTTGGCTTGTGTGCAAAAAGGAGACATGGATACCGGTGCAAGTTTACATTGGGAGTGGTCTTACTCTGGGTGGCCAAATATTACAAGTGCTCCAGTGCACTTTCTTGAATGGTTTGAGTGACAAACTGATCTAAAAAATTACACAATGGTTGTCTTGAAAACATGCATATATATGCACAATAGCTGCAATATTAGGCATTCACTGTAGTTGCATTTCACGTATAGTGCAAAAGCAAATGAAGTGTTCCTCTCTAATCTTAAGCTAAAGAATTGAGTCTAGATCTTGCTGATCTCATTGCGATTCAAATAACGGGTAGCACATGATCAAATGCAAAGCGAGTCCTTGCAAAACTAAAGTCAAATTTCAACGGCCTTGCCTTTCTTTTGAAACTAAGAAGTAGGAGAGTGGGGGATTCTGGTCAATTCGCTACCCCCATTTGCTACTCCTTAATTTTGAATTTTATTTCTCCCTGGATTTCCTTTAGCTTCTTTGCAACTGTTTAAGTTGTTTACTGCAAATGACCTTAACATAAATGTGGTTGAATTTGCTGCTGTTACTGCTACTGCTAAAATAGCAGTGCTTTTTGAAAAGGCAAAATTGAAGAGATGAAAACTCTTCAGATGTCTTCATCATTGACAGTGGTTTGAGGATGAAGAGCTGGTGATTAATTTATTTATTCAAACTCTGCTTCAAACTTTCAAACTGTGCACAGCAATTACCAAGAAATAGTCAGCACAACATGCATTGTTTTCTCTAAAGAAAATGTAGCTGCCAGTAAGCTAAATGGGTGAAAGAGCAGGGGGGTCTCTTTTTTTAAAAAAACAAGATTTGCAGATTTAAATGATACTGAATTATGTAAATACATAGAAACGGTAAGTTATTACAGTGACAAGGTTTTCATGACCAATAGCAAGTAAATGAAGGATTTTGGGCATAGCTAACTTACTGTGAATTTCTTCGGCGATTGTTGCTGAGCAAAAAGTGGCACTGAAATTTTGCAACAGGCACATGCACTTAATGCAATCGCAAGGACACACGGAAAACCGATGTCACTTTTCATCAGGTGGAGCACATCTATGGCATTCAAGCTGCACTTGGTAAACCGAGAACCATGTTTTTGTCAGAACTTAACAGAGGGGGGTGAAAAGGGGTATACAAATCCACTGATCCGTCGATCCATTTTAAAAAAGTCCTTACATCCGAATATGCTCAGTATTTGTCATGTAGCTTGTGATCCAAACGAGATCGGCGAGATCTGCGATCTAAACTTTATTACAGGCAAAATCCATAATCTGGGCCAAAAAGAAGGATGAAACTGCAATTTGCTGGAATTGCAGGATCTGAAAATCCGTTAGAATTTCACTCCAAACCCGAAATCTGCCGATCCATTGGCCTGTTCACCCCCCTCGTAACAACAATTTCAAAATAAAACAAGAGCAACCTCAAATCTCTAGAAAGTCAGTTATTTCCAAAGCGCTTCTTTTGCTATTGTCTATGCTCAACAGGTCATTCATTGGCCATAAAAAGTTGAAATTCTAGGGCGAAATATTACTGGTAGTTTAAACCAAGTGAGAATTTAAACTATGTGTACTGTACTATTTCCACTCTGCTGGTGGCCAAGGTGAATCATTGGAATTGCAGTCATTCAGTACAGTAATATTGATCCACATTGAAAACTCTCAGCAGCTTAAATATGCCTGGTTAACATCAATTTACTTCAATTTGTGTCTATCATTTGTAAGTTAAGACTGGTATTGAATATATACTGTGCAAGAATTGTGATTAAATTATTGCTGTACTGATTGTTCAAATATATTTAATGTGCAATAATTAAAATCACGTGTCACATAACACTGTTACAGATTTGTGTTTTATCAAAATATGTGGCTGTGCACCCTGTGAGGGAAAGAGCCCCTTGCATTTATCCTCACTAACCCCTCTCTTAGTTCCTTTTCTCTGTTGCACTGCAACAGAGCATGTGGAGAGATTGCAGACTGATTGCTCCCTTCCCCACTCTGACAAAAAGACATTGAAAATCCCAAAGGGGAGTGGTGTGTCAGTTGCACCCCACAGGGGTGGGGTTAAAAAGACACCAGACTTTGAAATCAGCAGCAATAAGGAGAAAATTCAACCACACTTAGGACTCTGGACAAACACAGCAAAGAGTTGAGTACCTGGTTCTCACTTTTCTTCTTTTCTGGGGGTGGGGGGTAAATTCCCTGTACATGCATGCATGTAAGCTTCTATTTCTCATTCAATTTTCCATTTATTTTTATCAGAAGAACGTCTCAAAAGAACATGCATTCCCACAGGCAGTTGGATTTGAATCAGTTACAATGTGAGTGAGAAACAAAGAGGCTACAGGTGGCCTATCCTCTGGCGATTTCCAGTTCACAGCTCATTAACTGGCGGCATAGTTTATGAGTTGTTCATTCACAATTGGTGCAACAATGACTTGCTTGCCTTCCATTCTGAAGGGTGCAAGTTCAAATCACCCTGGCAACATTGCATGTTCTTTTTCAGATGTTCTGCTGAGTTAAAAAAGAAAAAAAAAGGAAAAAGAGAAATGAAGTCAGGAAATCATAAATGCTGCAGCTAGTGTTGTAGCAGTTTAACCCTTGAATCCTATGCATATAATTTCACCCATCTATATTAGTTTTATTGCCCTTTTTCCGGTGGAAGTTTGCTGTAATTTATTTTTCAAAGGTAATCAATGTTCTTGTTGTTGTTGTTAATGAAAGTTAATGAAAATGAAATCTTTTGCAGGCACAGAAAATTGTGACCCAAAGGAAAAGAGTACATTTCAAGAGCCTGATCCATAACTTCAGTCCTTTAGCCTCTTGTTGTTGATGCATTTAATTACACATAGGCCAATTAAGTAAGGAAAGCACACAAGCTATACATCGGAGTCACATAGACAAGTTAAGTTGACACATAAGAGATTAGTTTAGCCTTAAATGTATTTCACTAGATATTTATTAAATTGCTCTTTGACCGTAAAAGCTTACACCTAAAATGGTTTTGTACAATGTGTGTATGAACCAGTTCATTTAATTCAACACAAAGGGATGTAACATAGTTGTAATTTCTTTCACCTCTAAAAAAAGAAATGTCCTGACATCAAAAGTCTACCTGAAAATCTTCCAATCCCTTGTTTACAAATTGACCACTGCTTATTATTTTCTATTTTCTTAATTGGCATTTTTATGGCCCCCAAAACAGTTCATACCGTCAACTTTGTATGCATCAATGACGGAAAAAAGTTCAATCTTTAACTCAGTCATCATCCTCCTCCAACATGTCCTCAATCTCTTTTTCCCATTCTGCACTGTCTTCATTATCTACAACCTCAAAATCCTGAAAACAAAATGGACACAAGCTTAAGAAAAAAGCCATTAACAGAGATACAATAAAACAATATTATTTCATTCCCTAAAAAAAAAAATACAGCCATCATACTGCCAAGAAATAGTAATACCACGACAGCAATTTGGAAAATGTGCAGAAAAATTGGGTAGGTAATCATGTTGTATTGATTGGATAACTGTACACATAATATTATGAGCTAATAAGGGCTAGTTCTGAGTGTAATTTGAAAACCAGTAAATAAGAAGATTTGAGCAGTCTTGAATAACATGAGAGCAAGCTTAGACAAAGTAATCACTATCAGTATTAGCAGTACCTGCAGTTCTGCTTGAAGCTCTTTTTCCCATTCAGGAATATCATCTTGAGATTCTTCTAAAAAAGCAAAAATAATAATAACAACAACAGTAACAGTAATGATAACAACAACAAAATTAGTACATATGCCAAAAATGCTATGTTAATTTATGTTTAAATGCATTAAAATTTAACTTTACGTTTGAAGGTAAAAATTAATCCCGGGTAAAAATTATTGTAACCTACTGGTAGTCTGATTTGCAATTCCCTTGTGTCTTACATATGATAATGTATACCAGACAGAAATTTTGAATCAAGCTAGGTAAGTTGAAATGATTTTGACCTGCAACATTAGTATCAAGTACAGAAAAACTAAATAGTGCATGCTTAGGCACCCAAATTAATTTAATTATTGCTGACTTTTCAAAGAGGCTCAAGGAATGAAGCAACTTTGGGGGGGATGCAGGACTCTGATTCTTCTCATAGTCATTCAGTTTATTGAAGGGCTCTGTAATAGTCGCGAGCTATATGGGAGGCGATAGAGCTTCATATATACTTTTCAATAACTGAACAACATGGCGGGAAATACATGAAAAGATCACAAGGCACGATGGTTCACATGCTGCTTACGTCACTGAAAGTGCATTTGAACCACATATCATCACAGGCTCCGGGCAAAAACATGCTAAGTAGATTTTTAAGTGTGCCACGTCATTTTGTGAAATTGCGGCCAAATTTTTGTGCAATACACGGCAAATTAAGTTATGGAATTACCTATCCTAAGTGATGTGAAGAAAATAACAAAGGAAAAGACAAAAAATATAGTTTCAAAACTCAATTGAAGACTGCTCTATAGCATCATCATTTGATTATCAACTACAGTAAAAGTGATCTCAGATCTCACCAGTGTCTTCCTTAGGTTTAGACTGGCTGGATTGGTTGATGTCTGTTTTTTTTTCCACCCCAATCTGTTTGAGGTCGTCATTGCTAAGCTCTACAAAAAAAGAAAAACTTAGTGCTAACCCTTGGTGAGGTCTGGTTAAGGCCTCTTGGTTGTCATGGTATTTTATTCAAAAACAAAAATGTGCTAACTCTAGAAAGCAAGGCAACCTCTTGTTAGTGCAGGATTAGTTAAAGTGGTTGAAATACAGTACATGAAGTAAAAACATTTTGTTAATGCATGCTACGAAGTATAATGTCACTGTTTTTTTACCTTGTTCTGGATGTTGTGCAAATGAGTCACTTATAAATTCACCATGCACAGAGCTCTCATCAGCAATAGCTTCAGAAAAGTCCTCTACGTGGTTATCCTGTGTTATGAACAAACAAGCAATATAAGACAAAAACATCAAATTTTGCATAAATTCTAGTTGTTCATAAAGTCAGTCGGTCAGTCAGAATCAGTCAGAATACTCACAGGTGCATCTGCAGTCTTCCTGTTTTTATTAAGAGGTTTACTTTGGCTTGACTCTGCAAATTCAGATGAGAAACAAATTAAAAATACTTTAATTAAAAATCTTAACCATGGCCCTTGCAAACTTAATTAACAGGTGTATGTGCAGGTGCGTTATCTTTGACAAGCTACATGTATCACAACATTACTGTACCTGTCCAATATAAATTTAAGCAAATAGTAAAGTCAGTTGAAACGAAGACTACAACTTACTCAGATTTGCTTTCTTCTGATTAAGATCAAGGAACATTATCATTCCATTTTAGTGTCAAACCAAAAATTGCTCGACCAGAAATAGCATAAGTGAAGTGAGCAATTATAATAGTTTGTGTGATGTCAGAGAAAAAAAAACTGGTTTGAAAAACCTGTAACAGGGTGTGTGAGGGTGAGTGAGGATTAATCAAACCAGTAAAACTGTTGAAAACCCTTGTTGCAAAATCACTGCGACATTAGTACTTACTGCACTGAATTTTCAAATTGGGTTGACAACAAATGATGGGAACTTCACTCAAACAGCTAACATATAATCTAGTGCATTCCCTATCAAGGATTCATGCCACATCCTCAAGGTAATGTGAGGTCACAACAAAGAAGATCTTGAACTAGTCTGCCTGACATTTTACCAGTTCTATGCTTGGCTTCTCACTCTGACAAAATTGGTAATTAGAATATATTTTGACTTATTTTCGATAAATGTACTACTATTTAACTGATTCTTTCATTAAAACTTAATTTGATATCACCTAGATACCTGGGCTTGTTACGAGGGGGTCAAGTGTCAAAATCAAGTCATATTTCTCCGACTTGATTTATCTACTAGTAAAAGATTACTAGGAGGTTGAAATCAGCTGGAAAAAACACAGAGATATGAACATTGGTCAGGCCAATTTCCTGGCCACAAGCACTTGACCTAAAAGTAGCATAAATTCAACTTCTTCAGATAATTCACTATTTAATTAAATACAACTAACCAGAGTCTGTCTTTGTCTCTGAGGTTGATGTCTGTCTTTCACTCCCATTGCCACCTACATAGTCAAAATGTCAAGAGTACACCAGATGATTATATATAAATAAAAATTAATAAATAACAATACATGTAACGTGTGTTACAATTTCATGTTGAAGTATTATATAGATCGTTTTCACTGTCACGCAACAAAAAATAAATTCCAAACTGTTCAATAAAAAAAAGCCAAGAAATTGAAGTGTTGTAGAAGACAAATAAGTAAACTACCTCTTCAATTGTTAGGTCTGTTCGGTACATCATTTCCGAGTTATTTGCCGCAGCGTTTTACACAAGTTAATAGAGTTTTGTATGGAGTCGCCATGTTGGTGGACTACCGTGGTCCACCAACATGGCGGCCGGTAATCAACGAAAACATCTGGAGTCCACTTTACGAGGAAAGCGCTTACTTTCGCTCATGAGATAAGATACCTGTGTATGAACACAGCCCCTAATTAATGTACTTGAGACGTTCAAACTGCTGAGAATCATAGGGAGAGACATTTTTTTCAAGCAAACGCCATTGTATCATGGTGTCACGCAAGGTGAAAATTCGGAAATTCAAAATGCTGTATTTTTTAAACCAAGGACATTACGGGACTGGAAACTTAAATAATAAAAAAATATTTATTTCTAGGTCATCTTCAACCTCATTTTGATAAAAATTCAGAAGGCCTCACGATTATGATTTTAGAATTTGATGATGTCACTATGAAAACCATCTACTAACACAAATACCTGAAGCAGCTAGTGATGTGAGCTGTGTTGACTGTTTTATAAGAGACACTCTGTAAAAGTAATTCCTCCAGAATCTCTCCTCTGAAATTCTAGAAAAGAAGAATATTGATTAGGCATATATTTATTTATAGCATGAAATAGCCTTCTGTTTCTACCATACAGTAAATTGGGCCTTGAGAGATAAACAATCCTACTGTCCCTATCATAAATTATGATATGTAGTTTGGTGCATGTAAGGTTAAGATCAAGTTATACAGGAGCAAGGTACCATTAGGGGTCCCACATGGACAGAGATTGAACAAAAGTTGTGTTGCATGAAGCAGCTGCATGAATTGAAAGTGTTACTTGCCTATCACAGCCTGGTTATGTTGTGGTTTAAATCATTTCCTGGTTCAAATTTTTTTTAAAACATTTCAATTTTTATTTCCCATTGTCTTAAACTTTGGAACAATGGAACACAAAAAGAGAAACTGGTTAAAGACATTTTGAACCAAGAATAAACTTTGAACCACAACTGTTATAATTACACACAGATGTCTGCCACTGGCACACCCATTTATAAACACTAGGGCAAAGACAGACAGTGTGGTGACAGGTGCACAGCATCACAGCTGTGAGGTAGGTTTTACCAACCAACCATCACATTAGATTACTAAGAGTCTGATGAAATATTAACTACACTATATGCCTCTGGATGGATAAATCTGTCCCAATGGTTGTTTATTTCTTCCCTCCCTAATGTAACTCTAGCAACTGGGTTTTCACTAGATCTTAAAACCACCACAAAAAACAATCAATATTTTCGTATGACTCGAGATGGTATTTCTGACAATGTAGCAAAGGGGAACAGGCAGAAGCAGTTATTTTGCCAGCATGGACCAGAGGGCTGGGGTCATGCGAGGGGAATTATAGGCATGCTTTTCAGATATGTTAAGCCGGTCGTTTACGAATTTGAATTAGTCTAGGTCAGCACCTCTTCAAGCACCTAAGTGTTAGTTCGGAATGTGCACACGACCTTTTGTCATAACTCGGTCCCCAGAGTTAGCGGCACTGCAGCAAGTGGGGGTATACGTTCCCTTTTTTCCCGCAAATTGTTTTTGGGTTTTCGTATCTGGCAGTGTCACATCCATTTTTGTGATCGAGTCTCCTCTCATTGATCAGCACTTCTACAATATAATAAACTGGCATATGCTGACCTATAGGCCCCTGTATCTACACAGATGTATGTGTCTCGTTGTGTAGTGTAGGCAAAACTGTTTATTTCACTACATACTCTTTTAATGCACTTTACATCTGTTTATAATTCTGACTCTGTCAGTAGTGAAAATCAATACAGATACCACACTGTCCACTAATTTTACAAAACAGTACATCATTCTAACTCCCCTTCTGGCTGCTTGTGTTGTGGTTTAACTTTTTTCCTAGATCAATTTTTTTTAACCAGTTTTAAACTTTTATTTTCCATTGTCTTTTTATGTTCCATTGTTCCAGATTATGGTTAAGGAATCTAAAACCAAGGAAAAAATTAAACCAAAACACAAGCAAGCACCATCTGATCTTGACCAAAATTTCTTAGCATATCTGACTAGAAGAAAAGTAAAACATCACATACTTCTTGGGAACAAGGTGGAATCTCATTTTGCTAAGATTCTTGTCTTCTTGGAGTGTTGCTAGGGCAACAGGGAACATTGAGTGGGTTTCATAATGGAAGGCAACTCCAGCAGGGGGATCTCGCAGGAAGTTTCTTTCATCACTTGAAAGTGCCAAAATTTGATTTTTCATTTCTTCCTCTTCATTGTATCCCACCCATGGAGGAACAGCAGCCTCTGTTGATCGCAACAGTACATTTCAAGCTACATATCTACTAACTTTTTGTAGGAGACCCTTCAGCCTGATTCTTTTGGTAAACTGTATCTAAAACTACATTTACGTATTTTTAACTGTTAAACATGACCCTAAGGCTCTAAAATTATCATTTTGTTCATGACAATGCAATCTTGGGCTGTTGTTAAGTTTTGAAAGAAACTGGCTCAGCAAGGAAAGTCCAAGGACAAAGATATATGGAAAACTATTATTCTAAATTGAACATATTTTTGTATCAAGTCTTCTAAAGTTGTCAGCAGTTGGCCCTATAACAAGCAATGATAACCATGGAAACCTCAGTAGGGACTTCATGAATAAACCCCTGGGCTCATGGTACATGCTTGTATCTTAAAATATCATATGGTAGTGAAAGTTGGGGTTTTCACTTTTGAAGCAGTTGTCAGCCAGAGCTTGCCAGAGTACTTGTATATTGTGTGCTACTTTCAAAACAGAACCAAGAGCTCATCAAACAATAGCAATACTACTTATAGAATGCTAGGCTTGTACCTTTCCTTTTGTGTTTCTCGCGCACAAATTCTTCTTGTTTCTTGTTGAAGTCATCAATTATCGACTGAAGGTGAACACATGGAAAATATATATATATCATACTATTGTCCCTGAAAGTCTCTTAACCCTGCGTAAAAATTTATTTAAGAAGTCACTCCTACATATCAGAGCTGTACAGAAAATAAAAAAAATAAAGTGCTGCAGCTATCTATCCATCCATCTATATATATATATACATTCCTGGTATGTCATATCTTCATCTTTCAGTAAATTATGAAGCCACTCATCAAACTAGATGCTGTCAATCGAATGAATCAATAATACAGTAATCATGTGCTAAACAAATACATGCAGCCATCACACAAATGGTTTTGCCTAAATTGTCTCTCATTGGCTGAAAATGTGGCCAAAGATTTAATTTTAGCCAATCACAAAGAGTCCACTTAATCCATATTAGGATAGCTTATCCCTGGACCAAGTTGTCCTGGAAAACAGGGTTTGTATGTTAACCTACCTCAAAAAATTCAGCCAAGGAGTATATTATTCAATTCCATTCCCACTCCCCCATAAGTTCTTTAAATCATGTGATAGAGGTATGCAGGCACATGCATCAAGCCGCATGCTTGGTGTTTTTTTGCTTTCTGTTGGTGCTTAGCTGCTTGTCTAAAATGCCAAACTTTAAGCGCTAACTTACCCTATATAATGTCTCCTCTTTCTTTGATTTTTGTAACCTTGGTGGTGGTAGCGCCAGCAATGGCACTGTATTAGCCTGACCAGTTTGTATTGAGCCCAGTATCAGATAATATTTTCTTTAAACCATACTTGGTATGTTTTTCGTCTGGCAAGCAATCAAGCCTGGATTTTTTTTTTCAGGCTCCTTTGAAACTTATCAAGTTGCCCACTTCACTACAATGATGGCACCAACATCATAATAATTATCAAGTAGGTGTGATCACAGGGTGATGTGAGCAACTTGATGAAAGAACTGAATGAAAAATTAGTGAAACTTAACAAACCTGCTTTTCCACTGTTTCTTTCACAGAATCCTTCACTTTAAAGGCAGTGCTGGTCGCAACACTTGCAAAGTTAAAAAGGAAATCTGAAAATGCAAACAAGTAATTTCAAGTTTTATTCCCTTATTTCAAAGGATGAAAGGGACAACCGACTGTGCTGTCACCATGGGAACGATTCCATACAGTCCTGCATGAAAGAGACCTGGAATCACTCCAATTTAGGTATTGTTTATTTGCTTGGGTTGTTCCATTTTTTATCAGCCCCCACCACCCAGGATGGTGGGTTTTTGCATTGGAGGATTCAGATTTTTTTCTTCACAGAAGCCGACAAAATTTGGACCCTGGACAGTTTTTTCAAAGGTGCTAACAAATATCAACCCTTCAGGATTTATTGTTTCAAAGGGCGCTGACAAAAAAATTGAGAGTTTGGATTTCGGCCATCCTTAGCAGCGGTGCGGATAAGAAAAGGAACTATCCCTTACATTTAACCAGCCCTTGACCTGAATTGCGAAGCTGTCGACCCTTGAAATTACAGTGGCACACAGCTGCCGCCTTAACAGCATAATTATTAAAAGTATTGTAAAGTCTTTTGAGAATTATTAATAATAATTCTCAAAAGTACATTACAATACTTCATGTACATTTAGTTAACACTGTATTCAAGCCCATAACGAGCTCATATTTCATGGAAGACGTTTCAAATAAGCGGAGCGACTATGAAATTCAGGGCAATGCACTTTGGTCCTCCTGGTGCAAATTAGTCGGAATCGAAGCCTCTGGGCATGAAGAACGAAGCTCATGACAATAGGCACTGCACTTTTGTCATTCAATGATATGGAAATGAGTGGCCCTGTATTTTATAATTTAGCCCCCAAATGTCCAAATTTACTTACTTCCCACATTCTTCGCCATATCTTTCGCATAGTCTAGCTCCGATGTTTTATTCTTTTCCTTGTCAATTTCGTCCTCCTTTCCTCCATCATCCCTGCTCTTGACATCAGTTTGCTTTTCTTCATCCGAGGGTTCATCACCGCTTTTTTCAGGTTTTGGGGTTTCTTCAGGGCCCAAAGAAGACCACCAGCTAAACATGGTTTTCTCTCTTGCTCTGTCTGCTCAAAATACGTCGTTTTACAATTCTACTGTGCGTTTCGCTCCATAATGTTTTTGGTGACGTCATATTCTCAAGCGTTTTTTGAAAGCATGCAGCGGCTTTTTTGGAAAGGCCATGCGCAATGTAAAGTCTAATGGCGGACAATTTTGAGGGAAGTGCTTTTTATGCAGAAATAGATGAGGGACATTTTTTATAAGACTTCAAAGTTGTTTGTCTCTCGAATATTGATCATGTTTGGGGGAGAGAGTGTTCTGTTTTCTTTCTGTGTGAGGATATGCGTGTCTAAACAAGGAGTGACATAATTAAGAGGTCATTGCAAAATTTAATTACGCCGCTTGAATTGATTCTAAAAAGTTCAAATGTCTACTCTTTCTTATGCGATCATCGCGGACGTTTTTAGAACCGCTAGAAAAGGACCATCAAATCGCATGAGACCGAAGAATCAAGCCACCAGCCAGCTCGCGGAATACACCCGATCATGTACCTGTCGATGTTTGTCAACATAAATGATTTAATTGCTTTGTCATCTATGGACTGATTCCTCTTCGAATGCCTCCACGAGAGCGATCGCCGATTATTGGACCGAAAATATGGGAAATGGGCCTTGTTCCTTGACAAGAGCTGGCTTGACAATAGTCGTCATTTCGAGTGTGTTTTGGACTTGGTCTTGTGCTAGGCCGAAGTTCGGGGCTGGTTGGAACAACACGAGAAATTGGAAAAGAGAGTTAGCCGACAAAGAAGGATACTTCACGAATACATGGGCCGTAGAGATTGATCCGGCCGAAGAGCACGTGGTGGCAAATATTGCCAAAAAGCATGGTTTTTCTATAATAGGTCAGGTAAGTAAGAAAAACTACAGCGCATTCGAGAATAGATGAGTTTAACTTTATTAGCAATAATAATTAGTGCTTGGCTGGATGTGGTTGGAGGGTAATAAATTATATAAATTACCCAAATAGAACATGGTGGCTGCCATGGTTGACTTAAATTTCTGATATCTTGTGCATGTGTTTACTTTGAAATTAAACCTACCATGAGATTGGGGAATTTGAGAGGGGAAGCTATGTCTTACCATGCATGAAAGTTTTGAAAGACCTGTCATTTTTCCAGAGAAAAGTATTAAAAGATTTGATTTCTTGGGTTAACAGTCAAGTAACAAAGATTGCATTTTATTTTTGACTAACCTATTTAAAATACTGAAATAAAATTCTCAACAAGGCCTCTCTTGAGGAAGTACCAGATGAAGAAATAATCGAACATTACTTGTAATCACATGCATGTAGAAAACAGCTACTCGAATGTGTTAATACTCTTAGAGTTCTTGTACCATTGGATGAAAACTGTGTTAAATTGAGGCAATAAGCGGGAAGCCAGGGTTAATTGTTTCCCTCTATACCTCAAGTTGGTATTAATTGTAAAACTAAACGTGGCTATAGGTCTTATTTCAGGAGCCCTTCACTATTAGTTAATATATGTATATGGTATGGAGATGTTAATTTTGGTTAGAGTTAGGATGAGGTTTTGTCTTACATAAGTGATTCTTCTCTAATATTTTAGAGACTTAAATCTCAATTAAAATTAACCCTTTCCTGTCGAAGGAGTACCCCGCTGACGAGTAAAATCATTTGGCGTTAGCCGGAGTAAAATCTATAAGTAGCACTGTTGGGCGTTAAAGGGTTAAGTGAAGGGCTGAGGGCAAAAACCTCGTGACTTTTTTAGTGCGTTTGGTGGTTTTGCGAAATTGCAGCCAAATTTCGCGCAATACATGGAAATTAAGCTATGGAATTACCTATCCTAAGTGATGTGAACAAAATAACAAAGGAAAAAAAATTCTGGACCCTGTGGAATGGGTGGAGGGGGTTACGGTAAGGGCACAAAAGCAAAAAAATATGAAAATACAGGTGAAAACATTTTTTTGCTGCTTTTTATCAGATTGCCCTAATTTTTGGCATATAGCATGGGCAAGTTCATCCCATAATATGAGTGCAGTTGATTTGGTGGAAATTAGCGGGGATTTTGCGAAACGACCTAAAAATCGCACAAAAGTCACTTACGTTGTGTTTGCTTCCAGCCGGTCAATAGTTATTATTGAATTTAATCCCTTGAAGGTTGAAATGTTTTCTAATTTTCTTTCAGATCGGTGATCTACCAGGTCATTATCATTTCAGACATGATGAGGTTGATGAACTTAATAAAGAACACAATAGAGATAAAACTGATAGACTGCTGCTTGAAAAAGAGGTCTGTCATCTGTACATGTGGGAATAGTTTCATCTGTAAAATGCTGCATTCAGCCCAATCCTGATGGTTGTTGAAATAAGTGATATTATTGTATGGCAGCCTTAGCGAGCGGGCAAGATGAAGCGAATTCTGTGCTCTGATTGGCTACCCGAGCGGGCAAGATGGCCGATCTTGCCCACTCGTGATTGCCAGTTTCCCGTGCAGCAGTAAAAAAAATGTGTATAGAGCGGACTTACAAAGTTCGTAACTTTTGACAATGTCAGCAATGGTGTCGCAAAAGGCAGCAGAAGACAGCCAAAACAAAGAAAACAGATAAGTTTCGCGAAATACAAAAATTAAAACAAAAAGTGATACGAAGGCATGGAAGCAGTTTTGTCTTACAGAAAACGAGAAGAAAGAAGTGTAGCCATATAAATCCTTCGTTGACCGAGCTTGTTCAGTCAAGATGGTTGGATATTGGCCTTGTTCATTTTTTGTGTTTTTATGGCCCTCAACTTCGTCTCGGTCCATAAAAACACAAGAAAATAACTTGGCCAACATCCAACCATCTTGACCTCACGCTTAGTCAATAACGTATATGAATTGCTTTGCCAGATCAACTTGTCTTGTACAATACATTTTGAAAAATTTCATATCAAAGTTAATAAGACTAAAAAGCTTAGCACATCTTATGAATTGAGAAAGTGAATTGTTATCAAGGTCTGTAAAATTGTCTTGCTTCATCTCACAGTAGAACAGTCATGTAAAATGCTATGCACAGCGACAGTATGACATGTACTAAAGACTTTCACTTTGCCAACAGGTGAAATGGGCTGAGCAGCAGAAAATCCTTCATAGAGTCAAGCGTGATGGAATACCAACAGATCCAAAGTTTAAAGAAATGTGGTATTTGGTGAGCAGACAAAACACGTCACTAAATCATTTTTATTTTTCACATACTGTGCCTTGGGGCAGTACTGTGATATGCATTTTGTTAGCCACACCAGGGCTCAAAGTTAACGACCAACTGGTAGCACAAGGGACTAGAGTTTTGGTTGTGCACCCAAAAAATCATGTGTGATCGCACTTGCATGCCTTACCTGGTAGCACAGGTTCTCCCAAAGTCATAAATAAACTTTGAGCCCTGCACAAGTTTCTATGATTTATAGGCTGAATTAAACTGGGTGGGATGTTTTGGAAGAACAACAGAAGAATTCATAAATCATGAGTCACAAGCGAGTGACTTATGAATTTTATGTTGTGGTGTGTGGTTTATCGTGCTTATAAACCATAGAAATGTGAGATTTCTTGCTTTTATATAACAATTCATAAGGCATGCAAAATTCTAAATGTCTAAGTTAGTTAACTGGCACATTAAACCACACCTGATTGATTAATCAGAGTGTGTGCATTGATTTAATTGTGATATATGTACTATTTCAATGTCTAAATCATTGAATTGATCAAGTTGCCACAAACAATGCGAGTAACGGATGAGCAAGGCAGTTCTATGTCACTGAGAAATCTTCAGTGCAGTCAGTTTCAGATACAGTTGTTTCTTCCTCAGTATGCCAATCTCATTTTGTCAAGTTAGAAAGCACATTGCACAGTTGGTCAAAAGTTTACCAAGTTGAACATACTAAAATCACTGGCGGGATCTTGTTTTACAGCTTAATGAAGGCCAAACTGGTGGCCCTGTCGGAGTGGACATTAATGTTCTGCCAGTGTGGAGAAAAGGCATCTCTGGCAAGGGTGTGGTAGTTTCTATATTAGATGATGGTAAGTAATTGTCATTTATGACCAAACAATGGTCATACTGAACCTAAGTGAACCATCACTTCTGGAAGTCATTACGCCTGCAGGGTCACTTGACGTGCAAGGTCCAGCAACACCCATCCGCTTGTTTCACCTGTGAATCCACTTACTTTTACCTCGTACTAACCTAGTTCGAGGGCCGTACTGCAAGTTACGGCCTGCATTTTTTTCAGTTCAGTTTATGGCTTGAGTGTGAAGCACGAGGGCCGTGAATTGAACTGGAAAAAGCAAGGAGCCGTAACTTACAGTACGGCCCGAGAAAATGAGGCTAGATCATATCTCTTGGTGACAAATCGAACAGGAAAGCACACTCTGAAATTTAGTGGGCCATGCTGTAGAATACTGCCAACTAAATTGGCCAGTCATAGTGCATATACTATCTGAAAGATATGATAAGAAATGTCACCAAAAACCCTGGGTTAGGCTCAGGGCTCAAAGTTAACGACCAACTGGTCGCATATGTGACTAGAGTTTTGGCTGTGCACCTAAAAAATCATGTGTGGTCGCACCACCGCGCATTAAAAGCCAAAATACAGTGCAACTTCTCTAGTGCTTACTCACCTGACCATACTAACATACTCCGATTGATAAATATAAATTTAACATAGATATAACACAACCAAGCACCAAATAATAAAGTTGTGAAATATCCTGTTTCTTTTATTTGTTTTCGTTGTGTTCAATGCTGCCGGGATAGGCCAATATTGCAACACGAAGCCTGAGTCGCTCTTTTTGGAGTGTTAATTAATTATTCTTTTGGAGTAGGTGCTCCAGGTATTTGAAGCTGTGTGCCTAAAATTTTTAACTCTGCACTTAAAATTTCGGTAGTGCACCTAAAAATTTACACCTGGTCGCACAAGTGCTCCCAAAGCCAAAAATAAACTTTGAGCCCTGAGGCCAGGCAAAATTAACACTAGTCAAACTTGTAGAGCAGACAGTTTAAAGGAGCTATGTCACCGTTAAATGGGTTTGAAAAGTTTAGCTAAACTTTTCAATTTTGTTGTTTGTAATCCATGTCAATCTTCTCCATCCTTAACCATCCTTGTTCCTCTCTGGTTTATTATTATCTCTTTGGTGTTTTTCCACCTTTGTAAAGCATTATTTTCAGGTTTCCTTCAATTTAAAGGTAAATTTGTTGATGATCAAAATACCTCAAAATATTGTGACAGAGCCCCTTTAACTGACTGAATTGTTTTATGAAACAGGGGTGGGGAGAGCTCTGATATTTTTGGCCAACTTTCAGCTGACGGTCAATGGACAACAAACTAACAGGTAGCTCATAATTATACTATAAAATTGTTTATGTCTTAATGTTGGTTTCAGGTGTGGATCATACCCACCCAGATTTAGCAGGAAATTATGTAAGTTGAATTTTATTTACTTAGCATACTGAAAAACGATTTTACCCTGGTCCTCCATGCATGGAGTGCAATGTGGCATTCTGAAAGCCAGCAATGAAGTTGCAGTGAAATGCAGAGTCTTTGTTCTTAAATTTGCAGCTTTCTTGCTTGCTTCTGAGCTATTAATATTGTATATAGAACTTTTTTCAACACTTTGTCACCATTCCTGGGTTGACTCTTGCTAGTCACTTTAATATTGAAGTGTATCTAGCCAGTGTGACTTTGACCCAGTATCACCACCATTATGACCGTTTGTCCAAAGTCTCTTAAAATATATAAGGATGTCCATCCTTTTTTGGCCTCCTTTCTTGTCAGTAAGGTAGCCACCCCAGTGCCCCAGCATGCTCCCTAAATGTACACTGTATGGCATTCACAAAAAAGTCCAATTTTATTGTAGCATGGATCTGAGGGGATAAATTTAGATCTTGAACCAAAGAACCTTGCTTTAACTTGTTTCTTTCTTTCTTTCTCAAGTCTATATTTACTTATTTGTTTATTTGTTTTGCAATGAATTATTGCAGGATCCAAGAGCTAGTCATGATTTTAATGACAATGATGGTGACCCCATGCCACGGGATGTGGATCCAGATAATTGGTAATAGTGTATATAGAGGATATTACATGGAGGCGAGAAGATATGAATTTTATGTTCAAGTGAGATATTGTTCTTGCCACGAGAACATAAAATTCGTATCTTCAAGCTAACGTGTGATTTTCTTTTTATTATATAGACAAAAACGCATAAATAAAAGCTAAAACTGTTTCATTCACTTAAAGGCTATGACCCCGGATGTAGTTTCGTATGAATTTTACGAGTGGTATAATTCCTAGTAAAAGACTCACATCTATATAATAATGAATGACATTTTATACTTTAGTAGTAGCAATCTCAGTGGAGCAAATGGTAAATTCGACACTGTTTGAGATAAAGGCTGGCAGTATAATTTTCTGTTAGTCCGACACTTTAATAGAGTTAAAAAGTTATTGCAAGCTCAAGACAGCTTCAAACACGAAATGGAGATAACAAGAATGTCACTGAGTCTTTCCTATGTTTTGATTGGGTATTTTTGCATATAGAGGCGCAATGGCTTCTCCAAAGTCTGGTCAAACACAGCTCTTTACTTATGTGGAACTCTAAAGGGAGTGGCCAATGACCACACCCTTCCCGAGATTTTGGATAGGCTAGAGCACAAAACACTCTTTAACATCTCTTCAAACAGTGGAGTGTTTCTTTCAATTCACTTCTTTGGTAGCTCATGGGAAGGATGGAAACAGACCCCATGAAGTAAAAACTGGGCCAAATTTGGTTCACGTTGAAGAAAGTAGCAGACATTTACCATGTCAGACTCTTCTGCAGACGTTCATGTGATATCTTCTTCTTAGATTCGCAGTTAGTGTTTAGTGAGCATGATTATAGTTTCAGCCAGAAAACAGCGAAAACCCCATGACAATACCGCTGTTAAGCTTGATTGTGGGCCTCGGGTAGGGCGCGTTCGGTAGACCCTATTCAGGAATAAGAGTAAACAAGATAACCGCGAAAAATTTCTTCGGAGGCAAGTTTAGCAAGATGTCTGTAGCATTTTGTCGGGAAACGATGCAAAAAAAATCTTCTTTTTTATTCCAGTGGCATGAATATTCTCTTTAGGGGTGATTTTTAGAAGTAAACAGTCACATTCTTATTCCGGAATAAGGCCAATCGAACGCACACTAAATGTTACTCAGTTACCTAAATGCAATTTAAATTAATGGGGTTGAAAACAAGGAACACAAGGTTGTTCTGAGCGGGTTTGTTATATTTGCGCACGCACTTTGATCCCTCGTCCTCGTGGATTGAAGGGCGTTTGCTTGGCGTTGTTGTGGAAGAGTGAGCGTTTTTGTGGAGCGTTAAGGTGTTATCACCCCTTCTCCCCTTCCACGGGAGACAGCGTGGCCCAGTGGTTAAGGCGCTGGATTAGCACGCGGATGTTCCGGGTTCAAATCCCGTTCTTACCACCAACTGGACTTGTCTTCGGTGTGTCTTCTCCATGGAGTTGAAATTCAACCTCCCCTTCCACTGTTTCTATCTGGCAGTGTGGCGGGTGCCTGCCTGAGGGCATGAGGGCTCTTGAATGGGTTTCCAGGGCTTGCCAGCCATGGGAGCAGTCTCCATTTAGGCGCTGGCTGCCAAAAGTGGAAGCTCTTGAATGTCTAAGGCACCCGACCTCCGCTTAGTGATGCAGTTGTGAACTAACATTTGACCGAACTTGTCCAACATTTATTTGCTTTCTTCATTTAATCTTCCGACAGCCATGGCACTCGCTGTGCGGGAGAAGTTGCTGCCATCGCAAACAACAGCATCTGTGGCACAGGAGTAGCTTATTCGGCACATGTTGGAGGTATGGAAAATTGGAAATGCAAAGATGTGCTTATCTAATCCGCTGCCAGTCATATAGCTGCCCATAACTCAGACGGTGTATCACTTTTCTGGGGAGAAAAGTACAAGTGTGAAATTTGCTTAGTAATACATCAGATCTTTGTCTCTAAAAGCAACAGAATGGAAACATTACACCATTTGTTCTAAAGTTAGACAGTCCTCTACACTGATCCTGATACAGTTGAAAACCAATTTTTCTCCCTCCGGTTTAGCTTTTCCTCTATAATAAAACGGCAGTTTTAGCTACCGAGAACGAAACTGTATGAAATTCTTACCAAAAGATTTGAATTTGAAATCACCGGCGAAGTTTAGTTAATGTTTAAGGTAGAGAAAATGCTGACGTCGAAATGGCTTGAAAAAGGCCCGTGCTTTCAGTCATCTCTCCGCATTTGTAGAGCAGAGAAGACAGGAGATATCTTTCTTCTTCACGGAGCAGTAATCACCGATTTCAAATTTATTGGGATAAATATGGACAAGGCCGTAGTCCATTCTAACAGCCTTGAGTAGATGTCTGCTTTTCCCGGCGTCCAGTTCGTTTCTTTATCCGGTGAAACGCTTCGGTTTTTGTCGCCAGTACCAAACAGACTTAACTGTACTTGCCGTTGACTGTACATGTAGGTGTTCGTATGTTGGATGGTAAAGCTACAGATGCACTTGAAGCCAGTTCACTGGGATTTCAACTACAGTATGTTGATGTCTTCAGTAACTGCTGGGGACCAAAAGATGATGGGAAGACATTTGGCAAGCCTGGTCCGCTGGCAGCCAAGGCTTTGAAACGAGGAGCTGAGGCGGTAAGTGCCGTGTAAAAGGGCCTCGCTGTGGAATCCTAGCCTTTAAGTTCTCATCGACACCCTTGCCTGCATTCAGCTTACGTGCGCCTCTGCTGAATTCCTTGCATTCACAGTTTCAGAGGTAAAAAAATCAATGAAACCATTGACGAGCTCGTAGCTCGAGCGCATTTAACCCGACCAAGCCAAAATGGAAATTTGTCAGGAGTTGACGAAAGCTCGTTACTCTGGACCTTGAATTCACGCTCAATCAAGGCTCTAAATTACAACTCTGGTCACGTCTCTAGTCTAGCTTTATCGTGATTCTTCTCAATTCATTTTGCGAGGTACTTTGCTTATGTCTTCCAATATTCCGTCAATTCTTTCATTTATTTGAATCCGTTAATCAGTGACTTTTCAAGCGACAATGCGCTACTTTCAGTCTTAAAATGATTGAAAGAGCAAGACGACCGCCGGCTTATTCAAACGAATTGTGAGTGACGAACTTGAAAACTTCAAAGCAAACACGATACCAGTGCGGCGAGCGAAATCATTGAAACGATCCGTTTTATGCGAAGTGTTTTATTTAAAATTTCGGGGAAAGCAAGGGAAGTAAAATCTTACATATGGTTAAAAACTAAAAGTCTAAAGCGGTTTTCAGTTGAGTGTCGTAAAACCAAAATAAAAGTATTTGCAACGTCAATCACACACCCTTCAGCCAATCACAAATCAACGAAATTCATGAATTGTTCTTACTAGCCAATCAGAAGGCAAAGGCAGCCGGCGCCAAGCGCGGGAAAGCCAGTGTGAGTAAGTCGCAATTGGTTTGAATTTTTGCATCTTATTGCATGATTGAGACGTTCGCGGAAGGTTTTTTTGATGCAATCATAAAGCAAACGAAAACCAAAGCAAGTGCATAATTACTTTCGACACTCAACTAGAGGCCAAGGAAGTAATCTTTTACAATTGTTTTTTTTTTCTTCTCCAGGGACGTGGCGGCAAAGGTAACATCTATGTGTGGGCGACTGGTAATGGCGGTCTGACAGATGACGACTGTAACTGCGATGGTTACACAACTAGCATATACACAGTATCCATTGGTTGTATCGGCGATCACGGGCTCTCCGCTTACTACACTGAACTCTGCTCGTCCACGATAGCAGTGACCTTCAATGGAGGCGCTCACAGGGAGAAAGAAGAAAACAAAATGGTGTGTTGAAATAGTCATTTTTATTTAACGTCGATAGTAGCCGCCAGTTTGGCTTTGAAGTCGGTATCAATGGAAGCCAACCGTACGCTCTTTATCCCTAGCCTGCCCCTCCCCTTCCTTCTCCTCTTCACTGCGAATGCGTAGGTCCTAGTGTGTGTGTGTAGCAGTGCTAAAAGGCCAAGATGTTGGTGACATTCTGATTTGTTTCTAAAATAGATGAGTGTTAAAGTGTTAGCCACTCGTAGAAGTAGATGCCGGGTAACGGCGTATTTGAAGGCTCCAATAGTTTATAGCTTGCGTGCAGCCGGGCATGGAACTCAAGACCTGAGTCCAAACCTATATATAGTCCGTGGGCTATATCGGCCGTGTAGTCGGTTTGCGATACAGGTCGACAGTTTCTTGCTCATATCTTGTTAAGCTCCGTTATCTGTAAATTCCCATCTTTGTTGCAGATCACCACAGATCTTCACCACCAGTGTACGGAGCAGTTCAAAGGCACGTCATCTGCCGCTCCACTGGCAGCGGGAATGATCGCTCTCATGTTAGAAGCAAAGTAAGCAATTTTCCACTGCTGATGTATCTTCGATGCATATGCATTTATTGATCGCTTACGATTATATTGTGGATCAATGTTGAAAGCGTACGCCGTCTCACCATTACTGGTGCGTCTTTGTGTATTAGTAATCTTTGTTACGTTGTTACCGTTTGTTTCCGTGTCGCTGTTGTGGATCGAAGACCAGCGTAAAGAATGTCGCCGTTTGCAAACCCATTGCACAATTTTTCTTTTGTCTTTTAGTGACAGGCTTACTTGGCGAGACGTACAGCACATCATTGTTAGAACAGCCAAGCTAACGAGTCCTGTTGACGACGGCTGGAGAACAAATGGTGCCGGCTTCCATTTTAATCACAAGTTTGGTTTCGGCCGCCTGGATGCCGATGCTATGGTGGAGATGGCCAAATCATGGACGACTGTTCCAACACAGAGAATCTGCACGGGCGCCGCCAGTATAGAGGAGCGGTAGGGAATAATAATGAATAATTAATTACTCAGTTAACCACAACTCCTCTTGAGGGGCTTTTCATGGCCAATGAAACAAATGATACAAATGAGCATAACATAGTTAAGAAACCCAATTGGCGAGAGGCAGACCATGCAGTGGACTATTTACAAGCGCAGCTGATTACTTGCATCAGGGATAGCCTGGAACAACTCCAGCTATTGATCTGAGCAGGACTTGAACCCGGGAACTCCCGATTACAAGTCCGATGCCCAGCTAACCACTAGGCCACGCTGCCTCCCTTCCGAAGGAACTTGAGCTTCTGAAAATTGTCAGGTTCCAAAATGAAACTGTGAGAATCGTGCATTGTGCAAAGAGTTAAGGTAAAGTTAAAGCGCTCAGTGTAATCGTGTTTTGCAGCAAGGTAGGGCCTTAGTACATTTGCGCCATCTTGAATTGCGCTGAACGATTAGAAAATTTGGCCAAAAGGGTGTGCGTGAAGTTAAAACTGATGAATTTCTCTGCATTTTGGAAATAAAGTATGACAGTCCAGCCTGCCTTCAAAAAACACCTCCTCCCATGCAGGTTTGATGTATGTTAAAAAAAAAAAACGTTTTTCAGTTGTTCCAAAGGTACTGTTGCTGAAAAGTGGTGGTTATACAGAATTTAAAAAATCTCCGAGCTAAGATCTGTTTTCCCAGTATAGTCTTAGACTGCGCCAAATTATTAATTTGTGCTATGTATTCCCTCATAAATAAGAATTACGCGATCTTATTTTTCAGAGACATTCCCTCGGGAGGCGCCCTCGAATTATCCATACCCACTAAAGCATGCGCGGGGACCGTGGCCGAGATCAACAAACTTGAACATGTGGTGCTGACCATAAGTTTTATTCATCGCCGGCGCGGTGACGTCAGCGTCCTTCTGTTGTCACCATCAGGAACAAAGAACGAGATGCTATCCACGCGTCACTATGACGATTCCAAAGAAGGCCTTGATAACTGGGGATTCATGACTGTGCATTGCTGGGGTAGGCGTTATGGTTCAATAAGTGAGGGTGGTTTTTAGTAGACCACTTCTGATCTATCAATATTCAACTTGATATCGAGGCAGCCGGTTGGAACGTGAAGCAACGAAAGCGCGGGAAAACGAAAGTGACGCAGTCACAACGGTTATAGTTTTGCATAAGATTGGTTGTTCTATTAATGACGTATCGAAAGGCTAGTGAAGTTCTGGATTAAGTGACAGCAAAATATCCCAAATACTCCCCTTCTGTATTTTAATCGTCCCTCGCACACTAGGGGACATGAAGCGGGACATTCTCCATCTGTTATTACATAGGGGTGGAACGCTTTTTCTAACTGAATGACGCATTTTTGGGAACAGTTAGCAGAAGCAGCGCATACGATGCGACCATGAAAACGTAGGTGAACCACCAATTCATACCAGCTGAATTTCGTACAACATGTTATAGAGCCAAAATTTCGTCCATTAAAAACGGGAAGTCACACGAAGAGTACTGTCCCCGCGACATGTCCAGAGTTTTCCTTTCTGCCAGCAACCGGCGAATTTAACCGCCTGTGAAGAACTCAGTCGCCGGCAACTAAACGAACTCCCCTAGAAGTTCGCGCCTTTGGCGCTCAAATGGACGCTCAGCGCCAGATTGTGTCCGCCTGCAAAAGACCATTCACCTGTTTCATTTGGAAAGGAAAACGCTGCATGTTACCATGCAATGCGCACATTTGCTTAGTATTTATGATTGACGTAATGTGAACAGCACGTTTGTTAGAACTAAAGACGTTCTTGTCCTTGACAGGTGAAAATCCGCGCGGTTTCTGGCAGCTGAAGTTGATTGACAATCCGCTGAATGAGATCGGTGACCGCGTGCTGAATGGCTACGGAACACTGCACTTGGACACCAGCAAACAGGACACTGATGTGGAGGACTTAGAAGAACAGGTTATCGACGATCAAACGAAACAACAGCAGACCAAAATACAGCAGATGAAAATGCAGGTAGGACGTCGTTGCCCAACATTGTGGACAAAGCATAGCGCATTAACAATCTGACTCTAGCCTGGTCATGTGACTTGCATGGGGAGCGGGGTTGCTGTACTACTGTGGTAGTGAGAGCATTGGCCTTCCTCCAATGTGTCCTTGCTTTGATTCCCAGACTCGGTTTTTCAAGGAGCCCATAACCCAGTGCGTACAATTCCCATCGTTACTAGGGCTATGTCACGGCATTTTTACAGACCGAGCTATTTTTAGACATGTCAGTTTTTCGCGCCAAAAATTCAGTTCCAGTTCGCACGCGTTCAAGCAGTTAATTATGCATGGCTTATGATTGGCTAGCAAAGCTCCTGTGGGAGACCGTGGCTCGTGTGGGAGATTGAATTCGCAGGAAAATCAATCTAAAAATAGCTCGGTCTGTGAAAACGCCGTGACACAAGTATATTTAAGTTGTACGCTCCGGGTCATAGGCTCCTGGGTTTTCTCAGCAGTGTACTATGGTTTTCCCCTCTATACAAAAACCAACAATTTATTTGATTTGAATTGATCTTTACAAAATAATTAGGATAGTACGCACGCTCTCATTGGTCAATAGGTGTGTTTAGATGAGAGTATGCAATCACGGTTGTGACATCACACGAATTTTGATTGGTTATGTGCTGTCAGTTTCGCGTTTCCATTGGCTGGTTGGAAATTTCAGCGTGTATCAAGAAAATCTGTTTCATTCAAGAAGTAAATAAACAATATTTTCCTTCATTTGTCGAATTATTTTTGAGAAATATTTTATAAAAGCAATGGAGGGCTTTTGTCGGTGTTTACATAGCCTCACTGATCTAAACACGAGAGAGGTTGCGAGATTTCGAGACAGTTCGCGAACCCGAGAGGCAGTCGAAGGTTTGCATAACTGTCGAGAATTCCCCCAACCCCCTCACGTGTTTAGATCAGTGAGGCTATGTAAACACGGAAAAAGTCCTCTGTTGCTTGAATTTAATTTGTAGTGTCCCCGACTAATGCCCCAGCGCTAAAACCATTAATGCCCCACACCTAAGTAAAGTTCATCGTCATCGTCACCGTCATTATCATTATCAAGTTCATGGACACCGGAAATCGGAGCGTTAGGCTCGGGTTCGATTCCTGGCTGGACCATCAATTATTGAAAAAGAAGTTGCTTCTTTTCATCTGGGGTTGTTTTAACAGTCTCGTCTTTTTGTTCTGACAGAATGCTCATATCGATTTCCCATACCCGCCGGGAGTGAGACGGGACGAGGTTCGGCATCACAACAGTTCAGAAATGAGTGAGCAAAGCGTCATCGATGATCTATATAACCTGACAGAAAGTGATGTGGCCAGCACCACAGAGTATGTTTACGATAGGAGCCACATTTCTCATCCCCAGGGATCAGGAAGTGGGGGAATGTCCGGGAGTGGCGAGGAGTACCCTAGGGATAACTTAAGTGCCGAGGGAAACCTCACAGATAACTTAAATGCCGAGGGGTCAGCTGATAGAGAAATTCCCTCAGAGGAAGATTTCGATGAAGATGACGATGACGACGATATGGAAGCTGACGAGCGGGACAGCACTTCATATCCCGATCCTGAGGGATTGGATTCTGGCGGGACATTTCGCGAGGAAGTTCCTGATGATGAGTATCTCGCCGATGGCGTCGCGGACACAAACGACGATGTCGACAATACGTTTGTCAAGAAACCCGCGCCTAAGAAAAACAAATTTAAAGATGCTAATAGGAAAACACGGTCTGTAGCAAAGAAGAGCGTTTTAGTGGGTAATAACTCTTATTCTATCAAGAAAAAGGTTCAAGTTGCTAGTGAGGAGGCCGCTACCCAACGTGTACAAGTAAACGCGGGCTACGAAAATCCCGAAATCCCGTGTCTTGGCTCGGGGTGCTCGGGCGTGCTATTAAAATGGGTGCTGACATTCTATGGAACTGAAAATTAAGAACATTTAGACCTGTAGAGATTTTTATCAATTTATTGTTTTTTAATTGAAATGCTCAACAACAGAGAAACGCAATTTGAAAGATGCAGCTGAATGTGTTTTTCGGTGAGGACGTGTATGATATGTCGATTCGAGTCCATGTCCTGGTTTTGCCGCGCTGTAAAATCGGTCTCTCACAGCAGCTAGGTCAAGTTTCCACTTGTTGAAGTCATTGGTACACGTAGAGACGTGATTGACCAAACCGACAGTGAGGTAATCACAAATCTGACCAATCAGACCGACACATCAATTATTGCAAATGAGGCAACAAGCCAATCAGAAGTCGGAGGAAAAAAGACCCCGGTAGCAAGCGCTGAAAAACTCGCCGGAGCAGGTCACGTGTAGTTTTGTTCTGTGCCTGATTGGCTAAATTAGGAGTGCCTGTTCGGGCGGGGTGTTTAAAAGCAATCTGCAATAAATAAATATCGAATTCGACAGTAACAAATTTATCCACACAGCCAAACCATTTCTTTTCCTTATCGAATTGTCCATTGTAGTGCTTCAATCACATCTCTTAACCGTAGAACAACAACTCATTAAACCTCTCCTTTTCGAAGGCCCTGTTAGAATGAACAGTATTCTTCAGCTCGGCCAAGAGTAAGGAGAAATGCGATATCCGATGGAACCCAAATATAACGGATAGTACGAACACGACTTCGGCCGTGGAAATTCCATTTAATATCCATTCTGATATAACAAATTGAGACTCGGTGATCCATTTTATCGACCTCGAGAAGTCCCTCGCTTTTCGCCGGCCTTCAGGAAATTTCTTCAGTTAACACACGGAAAGAAATATCTGAGCTCGACGCGTCCATTCTGCATAGCCTTGCATTTGACAAGAGTGTGACCGACCCAGTTTGATACATACCTCTCTGCTTTTGTTCATTGTTACAAAACTCGTTTTCTCCGGCCTTTTTATTTCGTTATATCAGGGTTCCACGTGATATAAGTCATGTTTACAACTGTAATTCACCTCGGAATTCTGAGCAATGTGTATAATCCATTTGATAGATACGATATTAAGCAATCCACGTGAAAATGTTTGCACGATTACTGTATAATGCAATTTATAGAACAAAGTGTGTTGCATTTGTACTCTTTTATGTTTGTGGTCATGTCGTATGCTCGCCGTTTTTCCCCCTGAAACACCGAACTGAATTTGCAGTGTAGAGCATCTCGTTTTGTCTGACCATGTCCGTTAACTTTCTCCTTTTTCATTGTGTCTCTTTATTTGATATGCGACCCTTGGGTAGGAGGCAGCTATAACGCATTTTGGGACGCTTGGCGCCAGCGAAAATACTAGCTTGGAGGTTCCATTGGTGCATACCTCACTGCCTGCCTTTGTCCTTATTGGCTAGGGTAATTCCTTTAGTTTCACAACACTACTGGAAACCGCTCTTCATCCCAGTTTTTATTTATTTATTTATTTTATTTTTTTTTATGAACGTTTAAAAGTTACTCCAAAATGCCTGATGATTTTCTAGCCAGTTTTAAACGAGCACCCACCCGACTCACGCAAATGGAATAATTAAACAGTCCCAAGATGCGTTGTATACTGTCCCTTCCTAAGTCCCATTCCCCCTCCTTGCGTGGGTACGAGGCAACATGATCCACGTCTTCGTCTAGCCAAAACCCTTGCACGGAATTGAAGAGGAGAAAATAATGATCAGCTTTCCAAAATCAAACGGTTTATCCCTATAAATCATGTTAGAATGGAAATCGGCTATAAATACGGATTCACGAAATTCTACAGTGAGTTGGTTGGGACAGACTTCACTTACCGTTACGTATCATTTTGAGGCAGCGTTTCATCAGATAAAAAGCTGCCTCAAAATGAGGCATTTGTATTGTGTGAACAAATTACGCTCTTGCAATCCTCTGTTGGTTTTTTTTCCCTCAAATTAGCATTAAACCCTGGGATAAATTTGTCGAAAGTGTAGACTGTCTCGCTATCGTTAGGCCCGAACTCTCATGCATCTCCTGTGAATAATCGTACCGTTCCTCCACGCTTTCGTCGGAATTGAACCGATTCGAAATTTATTTGAGACTAGGTAGTTTTCTGTTATTTGCACAAATTTACCTTATTGATTACTTCGCAGTTTTTGTTGAGCGTGACATTGTCGATGAGTACGCATTGCCGTCGAGGAACCAAACGAGCCAAGATTCATCGAAGCGTTTGCTCCGAGAACAACCCACAACCTGCTGGCTGCCATGATTTGTTATGTGCATCAGACTGCTTAAGTAGATGGACCGTTCATGAATTTATTCAACAAAATTAGCCTCGATTTCTATAACTATTTTGCCAAAAAAAAGTAAAAAATGAAACCAGCGCGATGGCGTGTTTACATGACATTGTTTTTCCTCGCGTCGGAAATCGTCGCCCTGCTTGGAAAACCTGCGAGGAAGTCACGTAAACGCGGAAAACAGAACCGAAAATCGACTCCTCAGCTTACACGCCGAGAATGGGAACAGCTTCATAAGTTCGAGGATGCGCTTAAGAGTGAAAATGGCGAGCTTATGTTTACGAATTCCTGGGCTGTACAACTTGATCCCGCGGAAATCAAAGTCGCGGACAGGATTGCTAAGAAACATGGATTTGTAAACTATGGTCAGGTAAGCGAGGTTGTAGTCTTTATGTTATTCTACGGGTGTTCTTTGAGATAAACGTCACCGATTCAGATTACGCAGAAAACTATATCTCAACTGACTGGACATCTTTGAAAGTTGAGGCTTTGCTAAGAAGACATAACTTGCATCTTCTCGCAATTTGCGCACAGATCTGGCATTGATCGTACAATTATTACGCAAAATGCTCCGTGTTGCTAATGATACAGCTGGTTGTAATTACTCACCAGTGGTTTTAAAGGTGGTAATTTGTTCAGACTGTTATTTTCAATTGCGCTTGTTCTTTTAATTCTGGGATAACACCCAGTGAGGAAAAAATCCCAAGTTTGGGTTAATTCTCTACTTTAAGCGTCCTTATAAAGACGAATGTCATGTCATCCGCGAATTGTCTGGGGCTCTTCCGAAATAATTGGCCCAAAACAAAAATTATTTGCTGAAGTATTGTTTTGCAAAATAAATCAAGAGCTACAACAACACATTCAAGAGGGTTTTACCACTCCGCGAAACGTCTTTGGACCCGAAATGTCTCGGCCACTCAGTTCGATTCCCTTTCACTTGCTGAGTGCTGCAACATCGGTTAGCTGTCAAGCTCTTTGCGCAAAACATGGAACATCGGTCTAAATGGAATTTAAATGTTTGTATGGTCGGCGAGGTGATCAACAACAGCAACATTTAATTTGTACCCCATATCACGTTCAGGTTTTTTTTTTTTAACAATTAACAGAGCTTGATGGTTTTAGACAACGGCATTGGCACGCTGAAATAACTAGAAAGGTTAAATTGCCAGGGAGCCAGATTACAGGACAAACTTGCAGATAGGATTAGAATGCTATGCCGGAGGTACTACAACGCATACACACACCCAAGCCAACAATTTTTTAGTACTTCTTGTCATTTTGTTCTGGTGTCGCGTGTACAGATGGGTTAAAGCACCCAACAAAGAAAGCAAGCCGGCGTAGTGATCACGTTGCGGGACCTTGCTCTCTGTCTGACACTTAATAGGCGGCCTTGTTTGTATGGTGGATCCATCTTTAATATTTCTGCTCTTGGTCGCAAATACGCTATGGTTGCTGTAGTTGTTGTTCCGGCGGTTCTGTTTACTCTTCTCGATCCGTTCACTTTGTGACGTAACATTTGTAACTCGTAAAGAAGAAGCATGATCTTGGGGCTCTTGAGCTATCCCGGCGCGTTCTTAGTCTATCTGTTAAGCGCTGTTGACATTTACCGTGAATCGAAAAATAAATGATCCGCACTATTTTTCTCAGGTTGGATCGCTGAAAGGTTATTATCATTTTAAACATGAGAATAAAAGCTTACGGCACAAGAGGCACATACACGAAAAGACGAAACTATTGCTATCCGAGAACGAGGTAAGATTTTTTTCTCTTTTGATTTGTTGAGATGATCTTGGTTTTAAATTGCATGTCTCAAATTTGAGACATTTGACAAATTTGAGACAAATAAATAGCGCTTTCCTTCTCCTGTTAAAACCGAACTGAATTTTGACAAGTAAGACTTTTCGACCACAACCGGCCAGATTGGGTTTTTCACAAAACTCATCCAGTCATCACCCATGTCCAGGTTTAACTGCAGGTTATTGTCCATTAAGTACTTCATATTTGACTGGCAGATTTGGCAATTCTACATCCCTCATATTAGAAACATTTGTATGTGTTAAAATGAAATGCTGGGGACGAGGACGCTTCGTGGTGTTCAACACGAAGTTGATGTATCTTGTTTGAGACCAATCCTTGACATACGCAGTCATGCTAAGGTCATGTTGTTTGCATTTCTCGCGAGGTTTCACATCATTGGTTCGATACACTTCCATAGACCAATAAAACAGAGAACAGAAACAATGCATCTAGCCCCGAGCAGTACACCGCTCCCAATCATAATTGTTTATGCAGTTCCTGTGCTTAAAGACAGTGAGAGCGGTTGTTTTGATTCCTATAGGTAGTGTGGGCGGAACACCAACACGTTTTAGAAAGAACGCGAAAGGATGGCATACCAACTGATCCGAAATTCAGAGACCAGTGGTACCTTGTAAGTATCAAATCTCTGCGAGTTGTAAGTTGTTTTTAATTGCGTGCTGAATGGTGATACGCCTTCACTAAGCATCAAAGCTGTTGTGGTCTTTTTTTACATCGGGGGCTCGGGAACGACTCAGGTTGGCATAAGAGTATTTGAGTGTGTCACGCGGAGTACGAAAAACGCCGCCATAAGCGACAACACTTGAGACAACACTCTGGAGCCGTCGAAATGAATGGCACTACTTTGTGATGAAGTCGATTCTGGCAACTGAAGGAAATAACGGCACATAGAGTATGTCATGGCCTATGAACGATGTGATTTCTCTCGCAGTTGAATCAAGGCCAGTCTACCGGTCCAGCAGGTGTGGACGTCGATGTCATGCCAGTGTGGCGGCAAGGCATCACGGGAAGAGGTGTGGTCGTTAGCATTCTTGACGATGGAGTGGATCATACACATCCTGATCTCAGAGATAACTTTGTAAGTCAACCTGTACCTGACATACTTAATTAGAAACTTAGATTGTAATCGTGGCCGGATCAACCACTTGGACTATCCATTTTAAAGTGAAGTACGATTATAATTTAACTGTTACTCGATCGATATATCTCTTCCCATCGCAGACTGGATGTTGCAGCCTTAGTTTCTCTACGGATGCTCATAAATAACGAGAACCATCAGTCTTACATGGATTGCATGGAATGGCAATTTCTGGACATCATTTTTCCTGCTAACACTTTAAAAACAAAAAAAGTGACGGCTTTGTTCTCTGTTGGATCCTGTTTTCGTTAAATCATTTTCTAAAAGACTTGTGCTGCAGTTTATTTGTGGAGAATATATATTAAAGAAAACACTCTTTCTTCTCTGCATAGGATCAAAAAGCGAGCTACGATTTCAATGATATGGATGCTGATCCGAAGCCAAGAGACAGCGATCCTGATAACTGGTATGTATCTCGTTCATTGAAGTCACTTCGTGGTGTTTTCATTGCAAATATATTTGCATTCTTGTTGCTAATTATATTTATAACATAACTAAAGCAAAGCGCGCGCTCTGATTGGTTAATTCAGCGTCTACTATTTGCCCATGGGTGTACGCTGCTGACGTGTGTGCTAATTTTCGCGCGCTTGTTTTCTCTTGTCATGTAAGACTGCACGAACATTTTTTTGTGATGTAGTTCAATAAAAGGACTTCTGTAGTCCCAATGTCTCAATGTTATGTTGTAAAACAAATGGTAAACGCCATAGCGTGCACTATTGAGTTATGGATACACTTGGGAGGTTTGCTAAGCACTCAAGAAGCTAGAGTCGCACTCGGCTATCGCCGCGTGCGACTCTTACGCTTCTTTCGTGCTTAGCAACCTCCCGCGTGCATCCATAACTCAATAGTGCACTCTATGGCGTTTACCATTTGTTAAAGTCAGTGAATATACGGGAGAAATCGCCCATATCGTCACTAAATTTGAAGACAGTTTAATGCAATTCGTTCAAATGTCGGTTTGGCCACGTGTTCTAAAATTCAAGTAGAAACCCAGTGTTTTACTTGAACTTGGGAAGCAGCAAACATCCTGCATCTTTTAACTGAACAAAAGTTGGATCTGGTACCTTTTTCATCCTGTTGGATGAGGCCAGGTTTTGAAGAGCAAAGGAAGGAAGCTGAAATCCGAAAAAATATTAAATATTTATTTTTTTTATATTTTATATTTTAATAGACCGAATCAGCTAACTAATTGTTGTACCAAATTCAAATCTCCCCGGGTTAAGATTCTTTGTTTACTATATTTGCATTATAATGTGGCATTCACATTTAAATGATATAGGAAATGCTTGGAACAAAACGTTTTATTCCCAAGGGATTTGAATTGGGTAAAAGATTGAGTTAGCCGATTTGGTCTATCTTCCAGTCAAATATTTAATATCAAATATCTATTTAATTGCAAAGCACCCTACTTTACGTTAAGATACGGTGAGTTCAATGCTGAACGAACTGATGCTTGGCTCGCGACTGGATGGTGACACTTGACAGCATGAATAGCTAAAGAAAAACGGTTTTGAATCGTGTTATTTGTTTTCTCTCTAGTCATGGTACGCGCTGTGCTGGAGAGGTGGCAGCGGTTGCTAACAACAGCGTATGCGGAGTGGGCGTGGCTTATGATGCAAATATTGGAGGTAATAACCGATATCATATTTTAAGGTGTTAGTTTGAGTCTGAGCATTTATACGTGACGATTCCTTAATTAACATCAACAAAACGGAAAGGTCGCCCAGGCATAGCTGATTGAAGCGCAGCCTATTGAGGCAAGAGATATGTATCGAGTTTTAAAACAGGGCACAAAAAATCTTATTTAATGTTTTAGGAGTAAGAATGTTGGACGGTCAGGCGACTGACGTGTTGGAAGGAAGTTCATTGAGTTTTCAATCCGAGTACATCGATATCTATAGCAACTGCTGGGGTCCGAAAGATGACGGCAAAACTTTTGGTAAACCAGGCAAGCTTGCACAAGAGGCGCTTATGCAGGGAGCTTTGAAGGTAAATTCACTTTAATTTTGAAGACAGCTTTATTATTGCGGCCGGCATAAACATGCAGTTACACGTGTCAAAAGACGCACTAAAATGTTTCGCTAGTGCGAACAGTATATCGTAGATGGCAATTACTGGTAATTACTTTCCTGCTATCGAATTCACACAAAGTGACCTCTCTTCTTTAAAGATTATTTCTCTTACACTTGCAGGGTCGTGGGGGTAAAGGTAACATTTATGTCTGGGCGACTGGTAATGGAGGTCTGACAGATGACGACTGTAACTGCGATGGCTACACTACTAGTATATATACCATTTCAATTGGCTGCATTGGAGACCATGGATTATCAGCTTATTATACCGAGCTGTGCTCGTCCACTTTAGCTGTAACATTCAACGGAGGTTCACATAGGGAGAAAGAAGAAAATAAAATGGTAAGACCAGGAATACGTTAACCTTGAGTAGGAATCGGAGCAAATGTCCAACCTCAGACTTAATCTCGTTTGAGGCCGGAAGAAAAGGAAGTTCAGAAAAGATAATGGTGAAAGTTAAAAGCTCATATTAATAGAAAACGAAGTCAGAAAATAGTGCCCGAATTGGGAAATTATTTACTGCAAGGGTTTCAAATCGTCATTACTGAGGCAACAGAATTTGGCCAACCACAATAATCGAGGTATTTTAGGAAAAAGGCTTTGGTTAGTCGTGGAATTTGTAGATGGGGTCGGGGGGGGGGGGGTACCCCACTCGTGCTCTTAAAACTAGCTCGGAATACTTCTTATTCAGGTGAGAAAGAAAATAATGGGCAAGATTTCCGCACAGGTCCCTACTTCATTTTATACATGCATGTTCCTAGCAAAACTCCATTCACGCTCGTTCTTTTTGGAAGAAGGTTAGTGGGAATATGCATGTATAATTAATTTAGGGAACTGCACGGAAATCTTTCCAAATAATGTCTGGTTTATTTAGTCGTTTACCTTGCTTTAGGTGACAACAGATTTACATCACAAATGCACAGAGGAATTCAAAGGCACGTCATCTGCAGCGCCACTGGCTGCCGGAATGTTTGCCCTTGTTTTACAGGCAAAGTGAGTTGACATGTTCCTGAAATTTCAAATGCATTCATGTTGAGACGTGCTTTGAGCACAGGGAGGATATTCAGTTCTCGGTGGCACTCGTGCGTAAAGTTTGGTCCTTTCCACTATAAAATAACATTCAAATCGTCTAGCCGGCTTTTAGTTTTTGTTATAATTATGACGACTATTTTTTATACATAAAACACTTATTTAAAGTGCGAGAAGTGACTCTCACTTGTGAGTATATAAAAAATACGCCATCCCGGTCCCGCTAGGCGTTTCGTGTGAAGGTTACGGGTGGTATTGTCTACTAATCCACTATTGTGGAAATATTCAGTTAACCTAATCAAATTGGTAAATGGTGAAGTTGTAAAATGGTTTTTCGCGTTTTCGCGTCAATTGCAATGTGCCGATTAATCCTTTAAACCGAAGTCTTTCATGGAGACGAGTTAAGTGCTTGACGGATGGTTGCTACGTGTCTATATAAACACCGGTGCCCAATTTCAGCTGATCCAGTAATTTCGATTGTTTTTCTCCAGCCCCAACCTTTCATGGCGAGATGTTCAGCATCTTGTGGTTGAAACTGCTCAGGTCACGAGTCCAGTGGATGAAGGATGGATGAAGAATGGAGCTGGTTATCACTTCAATCACAAGTTTGGTTTTGGAAGGCTGGATGCATCGGCGATGGTAAAAGGAGCCAAAACTTGGAAGACTGTAGCCCCGCAAAGAACCTGCCACGGACCTTCTAGTCAAACACAACAGTGAGTGGCCTTCTTTATAAACAGTATTTTGTCAGCAACTGGAAATAAGGGAATCGCAAAGCAACAAATTAAGAGAGTGTTGAGGTTTTGTCAATATTCTTTGTTAGCATTGAAAGCACATTCCCCCAGTAGTTAAGCAGTATTTTTGCGGTGAGTTCCAATCTGTATCATTTTTTAGGCTCCGAACAAACTTCCTACCGCAGACTGGACTTCTCCCTTTCACTCATGAGAACGCCAGTAATGTGTAAGGGAATAAACATTGTTTCTTCTCTGAGAAGAAACGCGGTACCCGTCAAATCATGGCCGTCAATTTTAGTGCATGACAATTGGGGTTGACATGATTTCCAGGGCTGAGTTGCTCGCTCAGTAAATCTATGTTACGTACGATTAAAGCCTTATCTCAATTTAGGTCTTACCCCTCTCCGAACAACTAGACCCGGACCTCTTGGCTTATGGTTTTTGCTGTTTTATTTGCCCTAAATTCCTCCATATAGCCAGGCTCCTGGTATAGCCTGTTGCTGCATTCTAATATCAAAACTATGCTCGATTGCAGTAACCACATGATAGCACTGCGTTCATACTTTGACAACATGAATTTGTACTTTTTGGGGGGTGCAATACCTCAACATTCTGAATTTTCTCCACTTGCAAAGTTTTCCACTCCTATAATTCGTTCCTTTTCCTGATACAATTTTCCCTCCCAATGCATGTTTATTTAAATGACGAAAAGGTAAAATTGAATGGAATTAAACCCGTGCAATGTCTTTCACTCAACTTCTGAAACTTAAAGTGCAACTAAACTCAAATAGTTTTCGTTTTTAATGAAAATCTCTCCACCCAAAACAAACATATTTTGCCAATTGTACCTCAAAATTTTGCTTTTTATGTGTCACACAAGATACGTAAAGTTCGCAAAATTAGCAATCATTTGGACCCACGACAGAGGCATGGATCTATTCTCGATTTTACGTCACAAACAGTTTTGCATTGTAAAAGTTCTTTAAAAATTTGAATGCAAAGCAGTTTGCGACATAAAATCAAGAATGGATCCATGGCTCTCATGGCACGGTCGTGGGTCCATATGGCTGCTAGTTTTGCTAATTTTACATAGCTAGTGCAATGCATAAAACGCCAAATTTCGAGGTGAAAATGATAAAATGTTTGATATAGAATTATCTTAATAGGGAAGAATGAAACATTTTTACCTTAAGGTGCACTTTAAGATAACCTCCTTTTTTTTCACAGAGAGATCCCCGCAGGGGGAACATTATCCATCACCATCGATACCATTGCCTGCGATGGTACGGACAAAGAAATCACCAAGCTGGAGCACGCGACCCTAACCGTTAGCTTTCAGCACAGACGGCGCGGTGACGTCAGCATTGACTTGTTCTCACCGAGCGGAACTAGAAACGAAATGCTTTCCACGCGACGTTATGATGATTCGAAGAATGGCCTGCACGACTGGACATTTATGACCGTGCATAACTGGGGAGAGAATCCCAAAGGAATATGGGTCATGAATGTGACCGATAACATTGCTACGCTGAATAAGGGTGTAGATGTGAATGGATACCTACAACACGATACCAGTAAACAGGAAGCTGACGTGGAAGACTTGGAAGAAGAGGTGACTTTGGCTTTTTTACAACTGGTTCAAGTCAAGGTCATGAATATCTTGGTGACTCGATGTACATCTTATTCGATGAGCCCCTCCCAGGGGGGGTTCCTTGTTCCCTTTAAAAATTTGCTTGTGTTCCCTTGTTCCTGAAAAATATTTCGAACTTTTTCCCAGTTTTTTGATCCCCAAAATGGTTTGTGTTCCCTTGTTCCCTGAGATATTTTGTCTTTGTTCCCCTGTTCCCAAGTTTAAATTAGCCATGTTCCCTTGTTCCCCAAAACCCCTGGGAGGGTCTCTTCGATGGTTTGACATCAAGAGTGGATAATTTGTCTCTTGTTTGGCATGTAATATGCGCGGATATTTTGCGAGTATTTTTCCGAGCCACGAAGGGGCGAAGAAAAATACGAGCAATGAGCAAAATGTCCGCGAGTATTATGTGTCAAACCATCGAATAAGAGGTTTATTATTCCACGACAAAAAAGATTTTATTGTGGCTTCCATATATTTTTTGGTAAATATACACCCGGCATCATCCGCATATGGCGCGTTATTTCTTTGGTTTACTACAATCCATTGAAAGCCGCTCTAACTCGTGTTCTTTATCTAGGTAATTGATGATGAAAAGAAGACTCAAGAATTAGAGGCTAAAAAGGCTGGAAAGGAGGACTCCGCCAAAGGTCTTTCGTGGGACGCGCCTTACCCTGAGGGGGTAAAGAAACATAAAATTCGCACGCCGGAGAAGTCGGAACGCACCGCTAAGGGGGACGAGGAAGAAGAGGAAAAGAATAATGGTGAGTCCGCAGAACATATGAAACGAGCTGTCCACTCTGAGAATGAATGGACCAGGTTTGTAAATGAACCGTGTGGGTGGCTGCATATTGTATTATTCCCAATAGACCTTTCCCGCATTCCCTCCCAGTCGCCCACGATAAGTCATGAAACGAGACCGCCGGGGTTGATAAAATTCGAAATGACGGGAAAATGTTTGCTCCAGCTATTTGGAATGTTATTCATCCCAGTTTCGTTTCTTAACTTACCGGAGGCCAATGGGAAGAACGAATGCGGGAAAGGTCTAATTTTGTACTGTTAACGTTTTGTTGTGCCTTTTCTCGACTGAGTCGGGATTAAGTAGATAGTATGCGGCACGTCCACACAAAAAAGTTTTCAGTTTTATCAGTCCGCGTTAAAACCATAAATGCACACATTTGTGTGATTCAAAAAACTTTAAACACCGCCACAGCGATATGCTCCATGAAGTAAAGCTATTGATATGGGTTTTGCACACGCTATTCATTTATATCTCTCGTTACATTAGTTAACAGTACAACTAGGAAGTAGACTGACTCGATCAGAGCTGGCAAAATATCACCGAAAAATCGGTGTTGTGCCATTGGCGGTGGTACCAGCCGGTCATGCGTTTGGGAGGAAAATGGCTAGTTGTGTCTCCAAATGTGATTGTTGGTCATATCTTCAAGGCATTCAGATCAGTCAATATTCGGCAAAATGAGTAAGACCTTGTGTAGGCTACGAAAACCTCGGGTTGTTAACTTAATGACGATGACATGATCTTTTCAAGGATATAGCAAGCAATTTAATCTTACAAAATGCGAGTTGAACGTTCTTCATGAACAAGTAGAAAGATGAGTCTCTTGTCACTAAATTGCTCCTGAGAAAATGAATTTTTCTTTCGAAGTGCCAGCCAATGTAGAGGCAGAAGAATGGGGAGGATATGACCCAGGAACCTTCGACACTTTCGGCGCAGAGGAGTTTGAAAACGGACTGGGAATGAGTGAAAATCCTGGAGCTTTTTATACCTCTTACGAAACACCCGACGCGGCTTTGGAGACCAATAACTACCACATGATAACAGCTGCTAAAAAGACACTCCAAGACTCCGGTGATACAGGTGACGACGAAAGTGACAAAGTTTACGGCTACGATAGGTACATCTACACAAATGAGCCCGAGTTACCTGCGAAGGGATCCGAGAGCAAACGAACGGCTACCGATTATCAAGGACAGAGAGTTCAGGTCACGACCGAGGAGACTGGTTCTCAGAGAGTGCAAGTCAATAATGGCTTTCAAGAGGAGTTTGTTCCCGGGCTAAATCCCGAATCAGGACGGATAAGCTCAGGTGTGTTTCTAGAGTGGAAATTAACATTTTACGGGACGGGTCCCGAAGATAGCATGTCAGGAAACGGAGATGACGAACTTGACAATGATACTACGTCCGACTTAGATATAGATTTATAATGCGTAGGGTTCGTTTCAACTTTTTTTTAGCATTATGAACATTACTGAAATCATTTACCTAATATAAAATTACCGACTTTTAAAACCAGACGAAAACATCAACGCAACAAAAATGTTTCCATGCGAGTAAGAAATTGACCACTAGTTTTGGATGACCTGACCTCAGAAATTCGTCAAGAATAAAAAAAATCACGCCAAAATATCGACAGAAGTAATAAGGGCTTCTCAAAAGTGACAATTCGCCGGTTATTCCGGTCCTTTAGAAGTTTATTACTTATATAGATCGTTTGCACGTGACGTCACGGCAGCCATATTGGTGTACCTAAACAAAGAAACGGCGGCCATATTGGTGTACCTAAACAATCTTCGGGGAATTGAACTTCATTTTTGTGCAAATATTTCCTTTTGTTTCAATAAATCAATATAGCCGCTTGTCACGTGAGTGAAAACGTTTGATTTTGGTTTCATGAAAGACACCAGTGCGCTCCTAAGTGGGGAGACCCTTAACTAACAAAACTGTTGCTATGGATGACTTCAAACAATCAGTTCTCGCGTCCTCTAAAATTTTTCCTCTTGTTCGGACAGAACCGTATTTGGCGAGTCACCGTGCCGGTGACCAAAACTGCGAAGATTTGTAATAAAATACGTTTACTTTCTCCACTCTCTTTCGCTGCTTTCATCAGCGCCGTCTACCTTATTATAGAGAGTGAACGCTCCCTGGAATTAACACGAAATCCCATCTCAAGTCTCGTTAACATTTGCCAGCGTTAATTTCCGCGCTATTAAACAAGTGAAGACTTTATTTACGTGATTTATTTCTGAGATACCTTGGGAACAATAACTGCTTTTTCCGCGGGTTGTATTTCGATTTTTCACGGTGGTAAATCGTTTAAATATCAGGATCATATCTATCTAGTTCCTGCTCGCCGTCAGAAGAGAGACAGTGTCTCGTTTTGTTAATCGCGTTAATTTCCATCATTTAAAAATTTCATTCCTTGTCAGTTTACGTTAATTTCTTTTATTGGGGGTAAATTTCCCTTCGAGTCGTGTTAATTTCAAAGACCTTTATTAGCAGGAGCGTTGATTTCCTGATAAAGTAACGGTAATAGTTTTTTTTAAAAAAGAGCCCTCAATTATTTTTTTTCCACTCCGGCGAACGGTAGAACTGATGAGGATTGTTGATTTTGGTGGTCGCACACAATTTCTACCCTCCTTATCGAACATCTGTAATTCCAAGGAATATCCTGTTAAATCTTTAGGTTTTACACGGGCTGTGATAGATTTGAAATTGTTGTAATTTACGGGTTTTCTACCTACACGGGGTATATAATTGTATTACTTTCTGTCTCGAGAAGGATACCTTTTTTGTAATTAGATTGAATTTATCACAATGACACTATCTATAAGATGCTCCTACTTGTGTGAATATCATGTACAGTTCGTTCTTGCTGATGATTTTAAAACTGAGAGCAATAAAGTATGACTGTTTTCTAACGGTGTTTCTCTAAGGGCATTCTGAAAGCATCTCAATCAATCAATCAATCAATCAATCAATCATTCAGTCGACCAATCAACCAACCAATCAATCAGTTAATCAATCAATCGATCGAGAACGATCTATCGATCGTTTTTTATCCTGACTGCAACGGGGTCGTGAGGAGTGGTATTGTTGTGTAGCAAAAACAAATTGTCCACTCGTTTAGTCACGCGTTGCGCATGCATTGTCGAGTGTTTCATTGGATAGCATTATATTACTTATATAACATACAACACCGATCGAATTTCTTCTTCCTGTAACCGTGGTACATCTGACAGAGGCGCACATTGACTAAAATCTGCTAGAATTTTACATAAACTTGAAATGGGCAAGTGCACCAAGGACAGCGCGGAGCTAAAAACATCGTCAACAGAGAGAGGCTGTCCATGTGTTCATAAGTGCTCGTCAGTTTTGTCTGTGCTTGCGTTGATATTAACCATTGTTCTTTTCGCGAGAAACGAGATTGTGATACGCGAGATGAAACTGGAAGATGCAAAGCTTTTCAAGGAAATTCAGCAACTCAAAGATATTCTGAAGCAAAGAGTCAAATTTCCCGCGACTGTGAGCCAGAACGGGGATGGTGCAAGCGGTAAGTGAGGGAAAATGTTCAATTTGGGTCATTATTTGCCAAAGATACTTTGGCATAACGCCAGCGACGGCAATTTCCTTTCTTGCATACACCAAACAAGAAGGGACATGCCTTTTGTGTTTCAGATTGTATACTTTGTCGCATCTTCAGGAAGTCAAAGCAAACGACAAAGTCCTCTTCAAAAGCGGTGCCTGCAAAGTCTTAACATAAGACGAAATGAAAATATGCGTGGTAAAGGTCACTCGTACAGTCTTAGGTGGTTTGCCTCGATTCATTGTTTTGATCGGTTCATCGACATTTACTTCTGTTACCTAAGTTCTTGACTGCTCAGTGCTATCAGAAAAGTTGTGAATAGACGTTTCGTTGTTTTCAACTGAAGCCCCTTTTAGCTTTATTTACACTGATGCAAAATAAATTACCAGTATTGTTCTTAATTCTGTTTTCCTTTACAGATCTGATGAGAAAGAATAAAATTGTCCGTCGGAGCTTAACGGTGAACACCAACGATTCTGACAACTTGAACGACGTTCGCGACGGAATCAAGAAATACGTACAATCGATTTTTGTAAAGTCTTTCTGTCAGACTTCAGGCAGAGTTTGTCTTCCAGGGCCCCCTGGACCAAAGGGAATCCAGGGGCCTCGTGGCAAACGAGGGCCGAAAGGAACCAAGGGTAGAAAGGGAACGCAAGGTTTCATGGGTCCGCTGGGTGAGCCTGGTAAACAAGGCATGATGGGAGACCCTGGAGAACCCGGATTAAAGGGCGAAAAAGGTAATTAAGATAACTGCTTCTTTGTAAGATGTTTTCTTCCTCTGCGGTATCCCGCGTCTAAATATAAGGTGATATAATGGTGTCTGGATAAAAATCTTTTCCATTTAATTTTGTCAAAATTCCAATAATTTCCCTGGCCTTTTGCTTTTTACACCTACTAATTTAACCGCTTTCCCGCTCCCCTCTCAACAACTCGAACTCCTTGTAAGTCAATGCTTCTGGATTCTCTTTCTCTTAAAGGTGCCTCAGGAAGCCCTGGACATCCGGGACCTAAAGGAGAGCCAGGAGAGTCCATATCTGTCCCACGGGTGACTGTATCACCCAAGTCAACAATTGTGACTGAGAATCAGGCTGCCGTGTTTTACTGCTCAGCTGATGGTCATCCAAAGCCTCGTGTATCCTGGAGTAAAAAAAATGGCTCACATCTGGTGAACATGAACGGTGAACAGGGTAAACTGGCAATAAACAGTGCTCTTTATAACGACTCAGGGAAATATGTTTGCATAGCAACAAATGTGTTGGGAAGAGATGAGAAGGTGGTTGAGCTTTTTGTTGAAGGTCAGAATCTCTTAAGTAAAATTTAGGTTCTACTCAGTTTATTGCTCATCGCATTTCCCCATTTTTCAAATGTTTCTATCATTATTGCCAACGATAGCAGTACAAAGAAAGTTTTTGTCCCCTTGAAACTGCAATCTTCGTCAATTTCACAATCTTCGGTCGAGCATGCGCAATCAGTAAGGAGCTTACGAAACGAAGACGACGACGGCTACGAGGATGTTATTTAAGATACAAGTTCACGTTAATGGTTTCACTACGCAACTACTTCATGTTGTTCCGGATCTAAAATGTGTAGTAACTGTCGAGGAATTAAACTGGTAAAAAGCGGGTTAGTGGCGTGGAGAGAGAACTGAAAGTCCTCCACAGAACTTTAAATTTGGTCATTTCACGTCGTTGTTTAGGAGATGACGGCAAAGACAGCTATCAAAAGATAAAACGCGCGTGTAGAGCGTGAAGAGCCATTATTTTTTCTCGCTAAACCTATTGTTTTGTGGCGTTTTCGTTGCCGTCAGCGTCGTCGTTTCGTAAGCTCCCTATTAGTCGTCGACAGACGACGTCGTCAGGCGAGTGACGTAGCGGTCACCCACCATGCATGACAAACACATCTTCGACCTTGAGCTTGGCTGAGTTTCTGACTCTGGGGGATTTTTCTCCGGTAAAAAAGACCATTAGCTAATTACATCCGTCTGTGGTGTTGTGATCCGAGATCATACCTGGACTATATACCGGCCGCCAGAGGCACCATTACATTTTTTTCGGTCCAATCTTGTCGATCTGCGTCCTTCGCAAACCAGTCTCCCGACTGCAACGAAAGGTGGCTGATTAGCACAGCGGTCTTCCTTCTTTTCTGTACTGCGTTAGAGGTCTCTTTCCACATACCTTTGTGTCACACGGACCAATATTACATTTGATGAAGAAGTTAATATATATAGTTTCGGAAAGGACGTTTAAGGCTGGTTCACACGTGCGACGCAAACGCAAGCGATGTTCACACGTCCAACGCAAACGCAAGCACAGTGAGATACGCAAGCGCATTTGAACATCCCAACACGGCGGACGATGTGGAAGTCCTGGTGGCGTTTTCCGTCCTGATTCTTGGTCTCTGGCTAATAAGACGACAGCGCCGAATAGAAGGGCACAGAGGAAGAAGACCAAAACGTGTATGGGCCCGAGAAATCTTTCGACAAGGAAACTTCAAGGAGATTACCGTCATTTGGTAAAAAAATTGCAACTTGGCGACCGAGAGTATTGCTTCCGATGAGTAAATTAATATATAAGCACTTCCCCACGCAGTTACTGTGACTTTTGCGCTTGCGTTTGCATTTGCGTTTGCGTTGTCCCGGTTCACACGTTTGAAATATAACCGCAAGCGCAAATGCAAGCGCAAGGAAATGGAAAACTTTCCATTTCTTGCGTTGGCGCCTGTGTTTGTGTTTGCATTTGCGTTGTGGTTGTTCACATGCGTATTTACTTGTGTTTGCGCTTGCGTTTGCGTTGCTCGTGTGAACCAGCCTTTAGTCAAGAAGTTTCAAAATCGCAATGAAAGCCACCCGTGCAGACTTCAAATCAAGCTGGAGCGGCCACTTCCGGTGGCAGCCTCGCTCCAGGCCTCTCAAGGTTTCCGTGAAGCTCTCGCGCGTTTTTCTGAGGAAAAAAGCAAACTTGTCGGACGCGAGTTGAATTGTATTTTTTTTTTGTAAAGTTTTATTTGGTCTAACCACAAGCGGACCCAGTAAAGATCACCTATGGCCTCTAGATGACTTTTACAGAGTCAACGAAGTCTAAGTCTAATGTGACAACGGGGTTTTGAGTGTCATTGATATCCTTGGGTCTTTTAATACTCTTTTCTTTTTTTTACCGATCATCCTGTCGTGATAAAATAATTTAGAAGTCTTATCAATTATACACAGGCTTGTTCTCTTTTTTCCTTTGCTCTGTTATTTGTGAATACAGTTCCGAAAGAGGAACGAGGCGAAGGTTTTGAAACGGAGCGGGGTTCAAACTTGCTGATGATGTTTATTTTCTTTTGCTCTTCCTTTAGTTTCTCCAGTCTTTACCAAGGTCCCCGACAAAGTTATTACATTAACAGAAAGTTCAACTGTTGTTATCGTTTGTGAAGCCTTTGGGTTTCCACCACCAGTGATTCAATGGTCGAAGGCATTCTCGCCATTACCACAAGGCCGATCAGTGGTCGTTAATGGTACGCTTAAGATTTCACGATTCGGCTTCCAAGACACTGGCAGCTATCAATGTAAAGCAACCAATAGATTGGGCTCAGTTGCCCACGCAACTGCATTGTTCTTCAGAAGAAAAGGTAGGAGCCACTGACTTAAGATTCGTGAACGGCCCCAAATTCAACTAGCTGCAGCAATCAGCTTGTAAGCTGCACTTAAGCTTCCGCATTACTTGAACATCAAATGAAGAACGGTATATAGTGATATAGATTCACACCGTCGGCGGAAGACATCACTTGAATTTTATTTACAATGGTAGGACCAAAGAATCAATCGTTTTAGGCCCGATTTGCTCATTAATTGGTTTATCGGAACCATCTTTTGCGGGAAAATGATCAAGGTCTAGTTTTTGATCCTTTCATCAACTGGCGGATGAAACAATATTTTTCAAGGTCAAACGAAAGTCGCTCTGTTTGTCTCAGACTTCCTGTTTACCTCACGGAGGTATAAAGATACTTTTACGGTCGAAACTGAAATGGTTTTGGGACTTAGAAGCCACTTTATGCAGTATTGGTTGTAATAAGGAGGACGCCAGTGTTTTACCGGAGACTAGAATATTGGTATTTTTTTCCTAAATTTTCACCAGTGAAATATGAAAAAAGATTATGTCCGCATGCCCCTGATGTGTGTGCGCGCGCTTGTTTTTCCCGCCTTCTGGTTTCTGATACTGATCGCTTGTTTAGTTTAGTTTGCATAATTGTATCCATATAATAAAAAGAAAATTTTCTCGTTGCAAAAACAACGTTTCATGAACGCGCGCTGCGAGTGGGTAAAATAGTGTTTTTGACACGAGAAAATAGAATTCATATCATCGATCCGCCGTGTAATATCCTCTGTGTTTTACACTCAGCTTTTAGGGCTGTCTTTACGAATCTTGGTGCAACTGGGAGACTGGGTCCATCGTCACTTGGTAGTCACTACAATGGTCAAGATCACAACGGCCAGGTTACACTGGTCAGCGGTATACAGCAATGGATTGTTCCTTACACTGGCGACTACAGAATAGAGGCTGTGGGAGCTGCAGGGGGGTACGATAAATACGGAAATAGTAGGCAATACCAAGGAAGAGGTGCTAGAATGATAGGAACATTCCGCTTAGTGAAAGGGGAAAGAATCCAGATTCTTGTTGGACAAGAAGGTGGCATCAACGAAGCATCAAGTAGTGCTGGGGGTGGTGGAGGAACTTTTGTAGTTAGAGGAAGCAACACACCATTGCTAATAGCTGGAGGAGGAGGAGGCATTGAATCAGTGACTTCAAGACATACAGAATGCGATGCATCCACGTCAACATCAGGGAGAGCTGGGTACAAGTCGTGGTCAGGAGGGAGTGGTGGGCACGGTGCCCAAACTGCTGACAGCAGCAATTCAGGTAGCAATCTTTCAAATAGCAATCTCAGATTATTTCGGACACTGTCTGGATCGAAGGCTGGGACTTATTTCGCTGAGTGATCATAATAAAATTGTATATAAGCTGAAATAATACTTATATCGAGGATATTACACGGCGGTGTGAAGATAAGAATTTTATTTTTCCCGAGTATTATGACACAATCAACTGTTTAATGGCAGGAAATGACGTCGGAGGTATACTCACCAACGAGTATTTGGAAGAAAACAAGCTGCCCTAGTCCCAGATATTTCAAAATTATTCCATGAGCGCGTGTTGGTCATTTGATATATCAACCACGAAATAGAGTGTTTCATCAGATATCCGAACACCGAGAAGCGAGTTGAACAACGAGCCCGAAGGCCGAAGGCCGAATTTGGGGTGTTTGGATATCTGATGAAACACCCCCGTGAGCGCTTGATATTGCTTCTCAAAGGAATCAGTGTTTTGAGAGAAATTTGAGTTTAAAGTTGATGCAATTTTATGCTAATTAAGATCATATACCGAACTTCCTTCACGGTGGTAATTTCTTTCGTTTTGGGCTTATGAATTATTAACAAGTTTGAGAAGAGATGGTGAATAGCCAGCGAGGCACGTAGCGCTTATATCTCCGTTTCTTTTAGGTGGCGGTGGTGGTGGCTTCTTCTCCAATGGCAGAAGTTCACGGCAGTTCGGTGGTACCACGGGCATTGGTGGAGAAGGTGGGAAGGGATTTCTTCAGGGAGGGGTGGGTGGACGAGCCAAGCATAATAATGTTGTTGGAGGTTTTGGAGGAGGTGGGGGTGCCTATGGATTCGGAGGCGGTGGAGGAGGAGGCGGAGGTTACTCTGGAGGAAGTAGCGGAGACAATAAGCGTGACTCCTGTGGGGGTGGAGGAGGGTCTTACAACGCCGGAAAAAATGAACAGAATGAATGTTGTTACAATACAGCCGGGCACGGTCGGGTGACCGTAACTTTAACAAGTTAAGCCCTCGTCTACAAAGGATTGCTTTTCGGGCGGGGGGGGGGGGGTTCTGTTAAGATTTAAGTGGAAAACGTCATGCAGTCGAACATCCAATCCCCTGGGGGGAAATGGCAAGTGGCAAGTGGCCTCTAAACGTCAAAAACTATTAAAATGATAGATTTTTTAATACAAACTGTATGGAGACTTCCCTATTATCAGGTTTTTAAAAACAGGACTAAACTGCGTGTATGAAGTCATCGGTGGCCTCTTAGTGCTCATTGGTCAAAACAATAGATAAATTATGATGGACTGAAGGACAAAGGGTGCCAGGCGCAAATACAAAAGTGTTTTTAGAGTCTCTGTGGGTGGTCAACTGAGAAGCCAATAGCCGTTTTGACTACGGCGCGCATGCATCTCACATGTAATTAAGTTTATTTTGCTACATATACGATTATCCTTTTTAAAAATGTGTATTTCTTTTATGGTGTTGATTTTCGGAGGGAGAAACAAAAAGACTTAAGATATGGAAAATTCGAAGAAGCAACCAGCAAGCGTTAATATTTAGAGCATCAAGACATTGTTACACGGGACAACTCACGATTTTTCTTGCAAGTTTTCTCGTCGACACGTTGCGAGTTTTTGAACTGGATTTAAAAACTCGATACGTGTTATCGATTGTTCCGCAAAAAAAATTGTTGTTGCGAGTTGCGTCCTGTGTAACATCGCCCTTAAATTAAAAGCAACACGATACATAAGCTCCTCATGGAATTTGCTTTATCACAGAATATCCTGCATCTGGGGGTAAAATACCAGTGATCCTTTAACTGCTGTGTGCAGTGGATTTAATTACATGAACAGATTGACTGGATCATGAACAAATGAGTAGTCACACGAGGTGCGAGGTTCGCGAAAGCTACTAGACTGGCTACTTTGTATACGTAGTTTTCCTTTCATGTTATACCAAATCTTGTTTAGACTGCCTGCCTTTTATATTGTTTGATTTGTTGGGTCGGTCAAAACTATTCTTTACTTTAAGCCGGAGACATGTCCTTCTCTCAACAGGCCCTTTCTCTGAAGTGTCGGTTTCTTTACCAACTCGGTGTTTGTTTACCAACTCAAAGACAAAATTAACTTTTACTTGCTGAGGTAATTTCACACAAGAGGCTTGTATCCTTTATAATGCATAGAGGACATTATACAGCGGCTTTACGCCACAAATTCTCCTTTCTTGGGGTAAAAGAATATTTTACGAACGAACGCAGTACTTAGAGAAATATACACATTTATACAATTATAAAATCAATGCGCGCTCTCTGATTGGTCGGTCAGATATGGTTTATTGTGTGCCAGTAAACTCATAAGAATTTCGCACGTTTTCTGAATTATTATATAAAAGCAACAAACTACAAGTTTCTATGGTTTATAAGCTTGATGACCCATTTGGGATGTTGGAAGAACACTCGAAGAATTCGTAAATCACTCGCCTGCGGCTCGTTTCTGTACGAAATCTTCTTGTGTTCTTCCAACATCCCGCGTGGTTTATTAGCCTATAAGCCACAAAGTTGTGGTCTATTGCTTGAATATTTACGTATGTGTAAACTGTTGGTATCTGAACTGCGAGTCCCGTTCAAGCCTGCATTTTTTATTTTTGCAACTGCTTCAAGTTGCGTGCTTCACTGTGATGATCAGTCTACGGATTCGAGCCCACTTGTAGACGCATTAGTGGAATGGTGTATTTTTGCTTTAAATTCCCTAAAACTCCCTTGGCCATTTATTAAATTAACTCATTTTGAACCCATGAGGGCCAAGTGGCGCTTAACATACAATCAATGTTATTTTCCGGCCGCAGTTCGGGGCGAAGCAGAGAGAAAATAATTCCCATTAAAACCGAAACACGCCATTTTTGCAATTGCTAGAAGTGGGGAGGAAAGGTTAGCAGGCTTCTTAATCTTATCTTTTGGCATAATATCCAAGATTGTAAGAACGCAAAAATATCCCAGGGTAATAAGCATGTAAAGGAGAAGACATAGGTCTACTTAACCATTTTAACGAAACACAATGAGAAACTTCCTCTTTTACAGGGTCACTCGACCGTTCAAGTGGTACGGTACTTCATGGCTTTGTGGCATTATGTAGTTTGAATATTATAAAACTGCACGCGACCCTGCAGCAAAAGTAAAACTGCGGTTGCATTTGTTACCCTCGTCATTGCAGTCGGAACAATACTTGATACTTGGCTTCCCTGCATCTGTCAAAGGTAAGGTGCAATGGACAATTGTAACGAGGAGAGTACGGAGCCAAAAGCATTCCCAAAGGAGGAGAAATTCGCAAGCCTTCGTAAGTATTCTTCAGTTTTGTCTGTGCTTGCAATGATGTTGACCATTGCTGTTTTCGTGAGAAACGAAACAGTGATGCGCCAGATGGACACAAAGTTTTCCCAAGAAATTCAGCTAGTCAAAGATGATGTAAAGCAAAGAGCAAAATATCCAGCCGGTGCCAACAAGCTAGGGCGTGGACGCCGTGATGGTAAGTGATCACAAAAGAGAGTTAACGTTGAGAAGATACCAGGTAATTTTCACCCTTTACAAAAACCCTGTTAGGTGTGGTTCAGTGACGAATGTCTTCCATCTAGACATAGTTTCTACTGACTATGATCTGGATTTCAAAGCTTTCCTTGTTTCAATTTCGGAACGTTCTCTTTTTGCTGTTAGAATTTCGCGCTTTACCTCAAGAAAGGGCTCACAAAGCTCATAGTAAGTTAAGCAAATTGTAAAGCTTTGGCGGCGGAAAGCATTAAAACTCTGTAAGATCAGAGTGTCTAAGGTTTCATATACACGATGTCCCAGTGTAAATGTTAATCGGCTGTCCTTTCCTTCTCTTTCACGATCGCTGCCGTTGTTTAGGGGAGTCGCCTTGTCATTCCTGGACATTTCATTTCACCCATGTCGCTGTTTCGGTCTCGCGTTGGAATTTAGCTTAACAGTGCCTTTTACAAGAAATACGCTTATAATTGGCTTCCCAATTAATTAAGAGGGATTTCGTAAGTTAATTTTATTTCATGACGCCATTTCTACGGTCTCTGTTGAAAGAGTGCAGGCCTCGATTCGTTAAAACTTCTGTTGTGTCAAATATACGATGAAAACAAAGTGATGAGCACATATGTGTCACTCAGCTCAGTGTCAAAAAGGTTCAGGCGATTAGAAAGCTTTCACTCAAGAAAAGAGGAAATTAAGTTGGTAAAACTAGGTCGATCGGATTTGTGTCATTCAAGAACGGAAACCAAATTGTGCAGATATATTTCAGTTTCATTTACAGCGCTCGAGCAAAAGATTAAGCAGCTCGGATGATAATCTTCATTGCTGTTCAGTAGGGTCAGAGTGAAAAATGGCGCGATGCCGTCAATCAAGTCAAGTCAATTTATATCCGGATTTATGTGCACTTCATATCTCAATCCAGAATTAACTAATACAAACAAAAATATGTCACAGCAATGCTGACAAAGGGGATCAAGCAAGTGAATCAGACATTTGCATCCTAGCATACTTTTTACCTGTGTTTTGTGAACTGTCGTGAAATCATTCCCCGTCAAGTTTTGTTTTTAAACCTTTCCCTTTCCAAAGATGATAAACAAATTAACTGATTCTCCCCCAATCGGAAATACCAGCACTGAAACTTCTCGAGCCTTCGTTCACTTTTAGAATTTAAAGACTTCACTCTCCCCATGGGTCCCAATTACCTTGGAGAGCCCTCCCGTTTGAGGCCCCTGCGGGTCCCTTCCTGCGGCCCAATAACTTTCTTCCCTGAGTCTATGCAAACAGTCATAGCTCTTTTTGGAAAAATACGCATACAGGGATTTCTTGTTGTAGCGAACCTTGTTCAGCTGTTTTTATTGCGGTTTTATTGCAGCGGAAAGAGAAGGAATTCTCAACTGTTCCTAGGAGAATTAAAGCTTTTATTCTCCCCATGCAGATTTGGAGGCTAAAAAACAAATTGCCCGTTTGATCCTTATGGTAAACTCCACGGAACCTGGCAACTTGAATAGCAATCACCTGGATGCAATCAAGAAGTATGTGGACTCCAATGTTGCGGGTTCTTTGAGGCATTCTTCAGGCAAAGTGTGTTTACGAGGCCTCCCTGAACCAAAGGGAGTCCAAGGGCCTCGCAGTAAACGAGGGCATAAAGGAATTATGGGTAAACCAGGAATGCAAGGTATTACGGGACCACCAGGTGTGCCCAGTGGTGTGATGGGAAAAACAAGATTCAAGGGAGAGTTTGAGTTTCACCACCAATGCAGGTGGTGGGGGCCACACAACAGGGCTTTCGCCGCAATTGATAGTGTGCGCTTTCCAAGACCAGAGACCACAACACCGGGATCAATGTCCCCTACTCTTTGCGAACAGAGTGTGGGTTCTTTAACGTCCCACGGAGTTATTTACGAACCAGGGTTGTGAGATGGGACCTACGGTTTGTCTTCCTTATCCGAGAAGACTACACAGTCTAACCATTTGCAGATGTCATTGCGAAGGCAGCACTTTCTCCTCAGTTATTTAAAAACCCTGTGTGATGGTCCGGCAAAGGTTCGAACCCACGTCCTCCCGCACGATAGTCCCGTGCTCTACCAACTGAGCTAAGCTGTCGGCGGAGAGAGAAAGGTAATTTAGATACGTCTTTGCATGTTTGACGGTATCACCGAAGTCATTGACTGTGACTGAGAATCAGGATGCCGTGTTTTACTGTTCAGCCGTGTTTTACTAATCCAAAGCCTAGTACATCCTGGAGTAAATTGAATGGCTCACATTTGGTTAACATGAGCGGTCAACAGGACAAACTGAAGATTAAAAGGGCTGCTTAATTATAAGAACTCAGGGAAATCTGTTTGCTTAGCAACAAGTGTATTAGGAAAGGATAGGATAAGCAGGTGGTTGAGCTTTTGGTTGAAGGTCTGAATCTCTTACGTAAGATTAATCGTTCTTATTTACTTATGTAGTTGTACTCAGGACGCTGCTCATGGCATTTCCCAGGGAGGGTGGGGGGGGGGGGTGCTGAAGGGGCTTTAGCATCCCAAATTTTATGCAAAAAATAAAAATTCGAAAGTTGAAAGTAGCCTTTCCGAGCTCCAAGATTTCAAAATTTGCTGGTGAAGGATTCTCACAGACCCCCTACAAGTTAGTGCCTCCGGCCATCACTTGTGAGCTCCCCCCCTCCCCCCAATTAAAAATACGTTGCGCTATCCCTGAATTACACGTCTGTGGCATTATGTTCTGAGATCAGAGACCGTATATCGGCGGTCAGAGGCACCACAAAATTTCGACGGTCCCATCCCGTTGAGCTACGTGCCTTCACAAATCTGCAAAGAAGGCCGGGTGATCAGCAGAGCGATCTTTCGTTCTTCCTTCTCTCCCGCTTGAGAGGTCTTGCCACTTACCATTGTGTCGCACGGACCAATAATTACATTTGAAGAAAAATTCAATATTGTTTTGGAAAGGGTACTCATAGGAATAGTCGTCAGTTTTTACACAGGATTGAACTCATAGCGATCTTTGATCACTTGCGCATGCTTCAAAACTGAAACGGACCAAGTACTACAACTATACCCATAGCCTATTGTTGACTTTTACAGTGTCAATATATATATGAAGTCTAATGTGACAGCACCCTTCAGATCAATTTAGTGTCATTGGTATCCTTGGGTCTCTTGATTTAACTAATTGCCTAATCGAGCTTAAATAATTTAATCTTTTTCTCTTCATTCCTCTCAGTGCTAACGTTTATTTTGTTTTTGCTCTTGCTTTAGTTACTCCAGTCTTTACCAAGGCCCCCGAGGAATTTATCACAATTGCAGAAGATGTAACTGCTCTCGTTGTTTGTGAAGCCTTTGGCATTCCGCCATCAGTGATTCATTGGTCAAGGGCATTCTCTCCATTACCACAAGGGCGACCAGTCGCTGTTAATGGCTCGCTTAAAATTTCACGATTCAGTCTCAAAGACACTGGTAGCTACCAATGTAAAGCAACAAATAGACTTGGATCAGTTAACGCCGCAACGTCATTGCAATTGTTCTCAGTCGTGAAAAAGGTAGGAGCCGCTGACGAAATAAACGGCCACAAACAAGCAGCCATTATTTTTAACTTGAACATCATGCGATGAACGATATAGCCACATTTACACTAGCAAAGGGAAAGCTTGTCGACTGTACACACGCAAGGTTCCCTCGACAAATGCCCCTGACAAACCTGCCTTAGTGCAAATTTCCCATAAAGGCCTTAAAAATTCCTTGACAATTGTACTTTTCAAGTAAGTTTACACTAGTAACTATCGCTCTCAACAGTTTTTTTCTTTATAAGCTTGATAAGACAAGCAGGCGGGTCAAGAAAAACTTGTCACATTTTTCTATTTACATTACCAAGGTAAACTTGTTATGGGAGAAGTTGTCAAGGAGAATTTGCCAGTTTAAATGCGGCTTAAATTATGAGGAGCTATGTCTTAAGGCCCAGCTGAACGTCCAACGATGTTAGCCAACAGTTTGTTTAGTTGCCAGACATGCGATATTTCTCACGAATCCGACAAGGATATAAAATGTTTTTACCCGGCCGGTCGCACCTGAAATGGTGTCAATGGTGATTTACGACTCGTTTTATGCAGTATTGGTTTGTCTTTTACACTCAGGTTTTACGGCTGTCTTCACAAGTCTTGGTGCAACTGGCCGGGAGACGGGGTCCGACGTCACTTGAGAGTCACTACAGTGGTCAAGATCATAATGGTCAGGTTACACTGGTCAGCGGTATACAGCAACGGATTGTTCCTTACACTGGCGACTACAAAATAGAAGCCGTAGGAGCTGATTGGGGGTGGGGGGGGGGGGGTACGATAAATACAGAAATAGTAGGCGATACCAAGGAAGAGATGCTAGAATGATAGGAACATTCCGTTTAATAAAAAGCGAAAGAATCCAGATACTTGTTGGTCAAGAAGGTGGCATCAATAGAGGAGGAAATAGTGCTGGGGGTGATGGAGGAACTTTTGTACTTAGAGGAAGCAACACACCATTGATAATAGCTGGAGGAGGAGGAGGAGGCATCGAGCGAATGACTTCAAGGCACATAGGATGCGATGCATCCACGACAACATCAGGGAGTGATGGGTACAACTCATGGTCAGGAGGTAGCGGTGGACATGGTTCAGGTAGAAGTGGCAGTATTTCAAATGTCCATACCCAATTATTCCGGACATCTCTCAGCAATAACGCTGTCTGGATCCGAAGGCTGAGACTTATTTCGCTGAGTCAACTATTAGGTCATAATGAATTTGTGAATAAGCTGAAATAGTAATTTTAGGGAAGCAAGAGATAATGATCCTTTGATGGAAGAAATTACACGACGAAGATACGAATTTTATTCCTGTGAGAACGGTAACGCAGGTAGCAGAGTCCCAGTCGATAGTGTGGCTTGTTTTCAAGTGGTGTTCGGCAATGTTGTTGTTGAGGTCCCAGTCGATAGTGTGGCTTGAAAACAAGCCACACTATCGACTGCGTTACCTACAGTACCGACTACTACCAACGGATTACACTCGAAAGCTGGTTTACTAACTTAGAACGAACTACCCTAAATCGTTGCCAACCTCTCCCCGCACCTTACAAACGATTACTCAACCGAAAACAGTAGCTCATTATGCATGTTTATCACTCTATTTACATAACTATCTCCGCTCACGTCTTCACAGCCAATCACATTTCGGGTTTACTAACGGCTACTCCACCTTTTGACCAATCGAATCGCTCACCAGGGTTTTTGAATTTTCGACTGACTAAAATCGATCACTTGACTCTGAAGATGGCTTCCGCACAGGTTGTCGAAACGTCAGTCAACAACAACAGTC
>BLFK01000250.1:1399517-1409517 GCA_014634185.1 Astreopora myriophthalma | reverse complement strand
CTAATGTAGATCGTGTGACGATCTTGAGAAGATTTGATCCTTTGTGTTATGTATTGAGTTCAGTTCGTGAGAGAATAAATATGTCCAGCTTGAACAGAATTACTCTCTTGAGTATTGTAACAGGCTCTGCATTGGGGCAACAGAAGATACAAGGGAGTAAGGTCCATATGAGTTCGTAGTACTTTGGGTGCCGGCAGTCAAGTTACCAGTGGTCCAGATATTGCTGTCAGTAAAAAAAGAAAAAAGAAAAAGAAAAAAAAAAGCTTGGTCATCGAGACTTTTTCAACCCCCTTTGGGAGTTGAGTTTGAAAAGGCAACTGATCTTAATGAGAGGAACAAGTAGCACTTGTTTTCCTCATCCTTCTTCGTCTCTGGATACATTTGAATGACAATGGTCCTACGAATATACAATCACAATTAGGACCGACGCAAACATCAGTTTCTTTAGAAATTCAATGAACCAGATCATTCTTATTTCAGACGTATTCAAAAAGACGTAGTTGTTGGATAATTTGCTGAGAACTGTGTTGCGTCGTTCACAGCGGTGAACTGCACTATAGGAGCGCAAAAGGTGTGATTGCCAGAACATCTGCAGTGAAGGTAAGTCCAGTTACCCTTGCTGTAGTTACAGGACTTGTTTGAGTGGAGGAAAACCCATCAACACAATCACCGAACGAGAAAAAAACTGAACTCAGTCTATTATCAGCTTGCGTTCTGTTCTCCACTGGTTGCGTGGGCCAGATTTGGTTTCGTTATTCGTTTTGTTATCGCTTCTCCTCTGCTCCATTTAAATTAGTTGCCCTCGACGTTACTCCGTGTACACGGCGTTGCACTTTATTTTGCAATTTCTCAATTGACAAGGTATAGCTGTAACAAGTCCATTGACATTCATTTACGTTTCCAAAACACGTCTGTTCAGGGCGCGGGCGGATACGGCACGGAGCTCTTCGCAGAGGGCAGGTACGAAAGTCGGACCGAATCAACCCGGATCGCTTGACTCGGATCAACGTAAAAGCGAACGAGCCCACGTCAAATCACCCCAAACCTAACCCTGACCTTAGACTTAAAGTGAGCAAATCTTGTCATATTTGCCGATGAAAATTTATTTTGACGTTCTAAGCTTGTGTGTTTTAATAATTTCATTCTCCTTCTTTAGGTTAGACATGGATACCAGCAACATAATACTTCAGTTCTTACTTGTGCTCAGCATTGCATGCGGTAAGTTAGATTTCCTTTCTTTAACGTAGCCGGGGTGAGAACGGCGTGGACAAGCAGAATAATTTATGGTTGATTGACAAGGGGCAGGGAACATCACTCTCCTTTCGGCGTCCCACGTGCCTTATAGTTTGCTGGTTCTAAAATCCGCTCCGAGGTTTTTTTCGAAGAACTCAGGTTTTCCCTTTCCAAAAATCCAGCGCGGCGGTGACATTTGCATAAATCTTATATGATATTTTATTGATTTAAAGGTAAAGGGGTCATCTAACCGGCACAATTAACTAACTTCAAATAACCCTCACGTACCCACAGTTCCAATATATGAAATTTCAGACATTCTCTATAGTGACATTTCAATCTTGTGCAGGTTTTCGTTTGCCTAGCTCGTGAAATTATGTACAACAAGTTACAATACTGAAATATTACTCGTGGTATTCACGTCAAGTAGACTAAGATAATCAATACAAATAATGCTATTACCTATGCTAATTTTCGTTTCCTTCTTTTAATCTTTCAGTCATAATTTCAAGCGCGAGTGGTAAGTCTATGCTGTTTAGCGATCAAAATGTGTAGCTATGTTGCAAAACAGTGTTATTTCTGATATCTCTTAGCTCCTACCATCTTTTACCAGAGTCTAAGGGTACAATTACGAGCTGCCATATTAAAACAACGCTAAAATCACTGTTAAAAGCACTTAATCCCCGTCATCAGATCTATTTCACTCGCGCCCTTTGTAAGCTACTAATAGGATGCTAGTGCGCAGGCGTTTTTTAGCAGGGATGGGCATCGACTAGATGTAGCCTTTTTTTTATCCCTAGTGAGTTCTTAGGCCAAGTTTTGGAGCAAACAAGACTTAACAATGCGATAGATTAACGGAAAAAAAAATTCTATTTATGGCGGCTGATGCCGGGATATCTTTCTGACATACCTTTTTCAACCCGCGAAAACGGCTCTGGTTAAAACTATTCCGGCTTTCATTTTCAGTTAAGAAACCAGTTGCAAATACCTTAGCCGACTCGAACGAGTTTGATGGGATGGTTGCGCAAGGAGCACTCAACGCTCTTTTGCACGCCGGCGGTGAGGAAGGATCGGGTACAAACAGCATAATTGACGGTATAATTGAGGCTGTATCTGGCAACAAGGGAAAGAAAGGTAGAAAAGGAAAGGGAAAAGCAAAAGGCAAAGGCCAAGGGAAAAATGGAAAAGGAGGAAAGGGAACCGGCAGAATGGGAAGAAAAGGACGGAAGGGTAGAAAAGGTGACGCACCCGAAGACATACAGGCAGATAATTTCGTTGAAGATCACAACAGCGGTGGATTATTCCAGCAAAATGATTAATGTAGGACGCTTCTGAAACCAAGCAGGATATGGTAAGAAAATACTCTTGTTTGCTTCCTCGTCTGTAAAAGTTATACAGATTAATTAATACAACTGTTACAATATTGTAAGGGAAGAGGGCTGGGGAAAAGCTAACAATGCAGTGGATCTGATCGATCAATCAGTGACTTGTCTGGGTAAAGTGTTCAAGATATGCACATCAGTTTTTACTTCCATTTACGCCAATGTCACCTTTTTTGTGTTTAGGTCTGACTGCGAACAGCCAAGAACTCACAATTCTTCGATCATTTTTGTTATCACATTCAGCTTCAATACACTGTGTTTAAACTTTTAGTTGAGAAAACTATTTCGTCTTTGCAATTTCAGGAATTCCTTGCCGGAATGCTTGCAGTTTTTTAATCCTGATGAATACAGAGTACATATTGAGTTTCATTGTCCGTGGACGAGAAAACGACCAAAATTGTAGTCGCCGTCGTCTCCGTGATCTTATAACGGAAAACATTCTCATATTTTAACTTTACTGCGAAGTTTTTACGCTGTGATATTGGTATAACATGGCATTTTACCACAATGGCCTTTAATTTCTGTTTGTTTCCATGCGTAAGAGTAGCTTTCAAGCATTGTCGTACCTGGAATAGCCGGCCCTTTACATCCCAGTGTGACTTTACCTCAAATGAGCTTCCTCGTCTCTGACGCAGCTTCGCTACAGACCCCCCGCGGTCCAAGGCTGGACCACTTCAACCTATTCTCTTCTCTGAATTTACGATTATCGTTAATTCTTAATTTGGTCTGAATTTACGATTATCGTTATTTTAGAACACTGAAAGTCTGAAGGGCATTCTGGGAAATGAACATGTTTCTTTTAAAAGACAACCCCGGACACAGGACTCGAACCTGCGACTGTCTTCTGACAGATCCCTTCCTCTAACCACTAGACCACTAAGCCGTTACTGTCGCGTTACTCATCCGCCCAGGATCACACGTGTTTTGCTTCTCCTTATTTACTTCATGTAAACTAACACAACAGTTACCTGCGCAAATCTCAGTTTTTAAACATCGTAGAATTAATGCATTTATCATACACCTCGTTGTAAACCAGTATAGTTACTCGCTAAGAAACATTTTAAGATAGTAATTTGAAATAGTCAGTCACCAAACTACAAAAAAGCAAAGCTAAACATTTTAAAATCAGGGCTTAGGCCTAATCACAGTTGAGAAGTGATATTCCATAAATATCTAATCATCGATTTACTTGACAACTTGTTCCTCAGTAGTCTAGTGGTAAGGACTCGTCCCTACAAGCTCTAGCTGCGGGTTCGAATCCAATCCAAGGATATGGGTTTTTCTTTCATATTTGCTTTTTTCTGAAAAGTCTGGGGACAGTGTTCTAAATTAACGATAATCGTAAATTCAGAGCAAGTTAAGAACTAACGATAATCGTAAATTCAAACAGGAGATCATGTTGCAACGACCACTTTGTGTTGATAGCATTAAAGCATGGTATTGGTAAAACAACAACATTAACATCAAACAAAACAAGCAAGTGAAGAAAAACGCTGATGGCCTTGGGATCTAGAGGGACTTAGCCGGGCAAAGCAAATCAAAAGCTCAGGAGACATACCCAATTCAAAAAAATTGAAATCTCCGATGTTAGTTGGCATGGTACAACGATTCGCGGGCTTTAATGTACAGAGGTACCGCTAGTGGGTCCATTGATTGTTTTTCTTTCTTCCTCTCTTCTAATTTGTAGTGAACTTGTAGTAACCTCAGGCCAGGCCTGTGTCAACCTTGTCGTATCAGACTGTATTCCGGGGGGCCTGGAGAGTAGCGTTCTGATTGGTTGGTTCTTCCGCTCCAGCTTCCGACTCTGACATGATAGTTTCTGAGAGGTCAATTCAGACAATTTTTACCGCTACCACGCCTAAGAACTACACAATTAACAGATCGTGTTTAAAGGTGTGGCATTTATTTGCACTGAAAGCAGAAGCCCTAATCCATCCGCTCTATTAAGGACTCGGTAATGATGTGACGCCTTATGGGAATTAGTAAACAAACATTTCAAAATATTGAACAAAGCTTGGTTTAATTCCTCATATAACGAGATCTTAATGACGTCTTACTTCGTATTTAAGTTAACAATGACTCTTCGAGTTCCGAGTTACAATAAAAAAGCAACGTCTGCTCGCAGAGCGCAACTACGAAATTGTAAAACGTTTGCAATTCTATTCCCACATGCAACCTGATTAAGACTGCGCGATTTTGCACTGAATGCGACACAACTGCCTTATCGCTTGTTCATTAACTTATGTCAGTTAAAAACTCTCTCTATAACGCCCACGTGCAATAGAGGTACAGCTAAAAAAATATCAAGTCAAGATATAAATGTGACAGGCTCTTGATCGATCAAGTAAAATGTACAAGAAGGAGAGGCAAGGCCTGAGAAACTGGGCTTCTGTAGGTTCACGTTGTTCACATTTTATAAATTTAAATCTTTTCTTACCCTTTGTCATATTGATAAACTAAACGCTGACGAAATTCCAGAAAAACTGAGACACAACATAGAAACTGGATCTTAAAAATAGGTGGAAAACACTCGAATTACAGCTGCTTGCTTACCTAAAGACCCCGCCATGATTTCTCCTTTACGCAAAGAGATAAAAACGTAAGGATCATCGGGATCAATTAAAAAAATGGCTGTAAAAAGATCTTCGAATGATGTCTTAGTCTCTGAGGAGAAGTTTTCTGGTGACATAGCCAGTCACCCCCCTTACGGAGTTGTCTACGTATGACTTAGTTCTGTTCCAGTAACTCTGCGGTTCCTCGGTTGCGGGACTCTCTTTGATCATGCGCTGGTTCATACTCCCCTGTATCGCGTTGCACAACCCTTCCGAGAACACCTTGAGTGCGTCCAGTACTTTGTCGTCTCGAGAATGTAAGCTGAATTCATTGTCCTTGTACTTGACGTGCATCTTTAGGGGAGGCGCATTCTTTACGTCGTAACATCTACATAACGAAAATAATTCTTTACTGATATCGAAAACTTTTTGAACTCTTGATGTAAAGGGAACGCTTAAGTTAAAAAAGAAAATGACTGTTGCTACATTGAAGTTATAGAACCCCGTCTCGTCCCCGGCCTTACATTGAGCTCCAGTGGTTTGGTGGTTTGATATGACTTCAATACCCCACACATGGAATCATGGATCATTTCAACAGATGTACGTGTAAATTTGACTCCAATTAAAACAGGCATTGTTACGCCACTTTACTGTGCCATAAGTTTAGAGAAAACTTCTTGCCAATGGGAGCCCATATGGCCTCCTTTTGGGTATCGGGTTAAACCCGTTTTTACCTTCAACACTAAAAAGCAATTCATGGCGGAAATCAATATTACAATACAACCCTCAGACGTCGCACGGAGCAAAATCTCCGACATCGAAAAAACTGACTTTCGCACATAAATGATCAGGGGAACCTACTTTGCGCAGTATATTCCATCTCCCTGCTCTCGATTGATGTTGGCAAAACACTCACAGCATTTCTGTGTCTCCAAACTGTAACATCTGTCAACAAATAACAACAAAACGACACTTCAGACGTGGTCAAAACCGACTGAGTCCCACTTTAAGGAGGACGAATTTGGGTGCTAAGGCCTACACTATTGAGTCGGCAATACCAAAGAAGATGTCATCTAAAATGCATATGTATTCGCGTTATTGCAAATCTTGGTATTCAGCTGAACTATCGAAGCAAAGTAAATTCGGTCGGAAAAGAGTGGAAGCAAGGGTGCAGGCAGGAGCCCATCGTTTCTCTTAGCCGGCGAGGCCTTCGCATTAGAAAACGAAGGGCTCTGGAGACATAGGAAATTCTATGTTTTTCACTGGTTAGATTGCGAACCACACAAAATTGAACCGGAAGTAAAAATGGCCGATGTGGCCCCAGGGGGTAAGCTGGCGCGAAAATATGAATCCATCGGAGACCTTAAAAGCACCTTGAAAGAGAAAGGCTCCTAGAAAAGACTCGACAAACAAAAGAGTGTCTAATTTCCGAAATATGTGTACGTGTTGCAATAAAACGATTTCACCAAGAAATCACCCTGTCGAAATATAGGGAGAAAAAAGCAGCAAGAAACCGGAGTTTCCAAACACGTTGGAGCTTTTAATTGGAAAACAAATGCAGTTTGGCGGTAATTTGCCAAAAAAAAATATTGAGGTCACAAGGCGGGCCTCTCCGCATTTTTGTCGCTCATGGTGGGTTCCCACTACATGGAGGAACAATCTTTTTTCCTTCAATTAATCGAAACAAGGATGAATTACTTACGGAAACTTGTGGTAGTTGCCCGTTCTCTCTTGCCCCTCGTGAATCGGTTTCTTGCAGTGGTCACAAAATGGAAAGGCGCGCTGATAACACCTGCAAAAATACTCCGTCAATAAATGGATCGGTAACACACTGAGCAATCTTGGACAGAACTCGTTGGGAAAATGCGACACAGCACCATCAAATACACATCCCGTCATTTCTCTGTTCCAGAAATGAACAAAATTTTACTTATAACCCCTTCCCACCAATACAATGTTGGTTTACAAAGTGCCCAATGCCAACCGAACACAGTTTTGACATGCCGCTATTAACATTGGAGTGGGAGAGAGAGGGGGAGGTTGAAAATATGTTACGCCTGCGCTCGCAGATCAAATGTCTTTTTATACAATTTTTCCCAACGGTTTGTTCAGGATTGTGGCAGCATTTAATTGTCGAACAATTCTTGTCCTTTTCTCGAGGAAGAGAAAATTCAATGAAATGGGGCTTGATTTTACGATGGATTACTGGGCTACCACAGGGCACCCAGTCGAGAACTATCTCGCACATGTGTCTCGGTTTTTTTTTTCCTCCGGTGTAACAAATTGAGGTTGTTTCGTGCCCAAGTACTTTACAAGCTTAATGGGGTACGATTGATATGACAGCGAAAAAACGTATCAAACGTCTTGGTACGAAATCACGGCACGAAACAACTGTTTTTTACGAAACCAAAGTAAACCTCCGGGGCAACGCTCAGCCATGTTGTCTTCAAAACGTCTCTTAAATTTTTGGCTTTATACGCGTCAAAATGATGTCAAATTGCCATGTCTATTAAGCGATTATCGTTTCCTTCCCTCTCTCCTTGTTTTCCTAACGTATGGTTCCGTATTCACGAGGCTTTTGAAATTATGAACGCCGACGTTGGAACAGGTTCCAAAGTAGCGCATACCTTTGCGGTACGTGTTTTCGGCTCAACACTCGGTAACGTTCGGCTTGGCTTCCGAAGTTTGATTGATGGAGGCAAAAAACGCGGTTTGGCGGTGAACGACAGAATCGAGGGTGATATTCCGGAAAAACGAAATGAGCGCGAAATGAGCCGTCTAAAATGCCCTTCGACCATCAACCAACGGTTGTGCTGTTTTTTTGTTTGTTTGTTTGTTTTTAACTTGTAGATAGGTAAAACAAAAAGTTATTATTTCATGTACCAGCAAGCTTTAACACAATGGGCCTCGATACACAATATTGAGTAGAAGTCACCATGTTTATGATCTGGTTAACATCGAACATTGCCTGGAAGCCGCGCACGTAAGTCGTACGTGGAAAAACAGCTGCTCCAAGAGTTAGCGAGAGAATCCCGCGAAGCCAACAGGCTACAAGATAATTCTTTCGCCCCTCATCGATATATTTAGCGGCCGCGTTAGCCCTTCATTTCGCATTTCTATCACGTATTCGAGGCCAAAGAAGTGTTAAAGAACCCCTGGGGATAAATTAGCGGTGTCTCTTTTCATCAGTGCATCATTGTTTCAAAGGCCACCGTCTCCGCAACGAAAGCTCTTTGTTGCACACGGTTAAAATATCAAAACTCCCGAAAACTTTTCAAGTCCGAAAAGCCGTTCGTGAAACGACGATCCCTGAAATCTGAAAACCTGGTCTTTTAACAAAAGCTAAATGCTAACTGTATTGGCAGGGTATTCGGCAGTTACTCCAACATGTTTTCAAGAGCAGAAAAAGCAAGGTTATTGCAAAGTTTTCTGCCTTGATACGTGCAGTATACGGTCTACGCGTTTCTGGCATACATTTCTTAACCGGTACTATATTTAAGCATCAATTATGTGATTGTGAAATAACTCAGCTTAGCATTTTACGTGGCATACTACTACCAACCGATGCAAAACGGATTTGAAGGGCACTTTTAGTACCTGAGTCGAAAGTGTATACAGGAAACTGATTTTTTCGTACGGCCTACAGTCAGTTACAGCCCTCTAGAATTTCAAGATAAGTCTTCAATGTCGGTTATCGATGTATAGCCCAGAAAACCCTGACGAATACAAAACCAGATAACAGCTGCTTACAATAGCGTCAGAATAAATTGCTGGCTAGGCCTGCTGCAACTAAAAGGTTGACAAAAAGATGAATTTATCGGTAGTGATCGATGATGCGGCCGTACTCGGGCGTACTTTAGATCCGAGTGTGCCAGCGTCATTCATTTACCGGCTTAAAATTCACCATCTTAAGATAGGTTAACGTTTCCAATAGTTATGGAATCTTGCAACACTTGCAACATGCACTACGTTATGTCTATGCAATTTAAGGTTTTGCATCCGTCAAATGGTAACTTTGTCGCTGACGATACAGGATCGCTGATGTCGCTGTTTCGATGATGACAAAACTCACTGAGTATTACAATTATATCATCATAATTATTTGTGTTTAATTTAATAGCCGCTAAGAGGTCAAACCTACCCTCGGCAGTAAGGTTTCCAGGAATCGTTTCGCAGCTCAACTTGACATGAACGACAGTAAGGCATATTTCCCATTCGTTGTGCTCCGCCAACTTAAGTCCCTCGCTCGCAGCCTGAAACAACAATGTGAACGCCGGCCGAATGCAAACAACGCAATTCATATCTAATTGGAATTATAATATATTCATCTATGACAAAGAGACGCCTTTTAGAACACGCATTTTCCTAGCGTTGACTGATTACCATACGTGATTTTTGATTACTTACGTCCTGGCAATTTGCGTTCTTCACTCACAGAATAAAAGCCAAGGAATACAAAAGATCACGTATCGAATGACTTTGCTCCGTAGGACTGAAATACTTGTGACTGTCGTCTGACCTGATACTTACTCGTGGACTTCGCACCCACACTCGCGGGCGAGTGAGAAGTGGCCGGCAATGCTTCACACCGGCGTTTAGTCACAGGCCATCCAAGCTAGCATTTGACAAGAGGCGATGTTGTTATTAATACACGTGTTGTGTAAGCAGGAACGTGACCTTATAGAGTTTAGCAAATAAATTAGAATGAATATAGGTACACTACATTATTCATTCAATGACATGAAAAACACCACCGTTGAAACTCACCTTCTGCAAATTCTTTCATTCGGGAGTCCGTGCGTTTTCACATGGCGAATTACGCCCCGAAAGAAG
>BLFK01000250.1:1389108-1399507 GCA_014634185.1 Astreopora myriophthalma | reverse complement strand
AGGGGGGGGGGGGGGGCAGAAGAAAAATCGGAGACCAATGTTTTCCAGTGGATGGTACCTCGCGTTAAAAACAAAAACAACAAAAATTCGATGATATTGCAGTTACCGCAATAGAAAGAAAGTGACCAGGAGCAGTGGATTGATGGAAGTGGGGCTATATCAATATTTCCACGGCTATTCGGTTCAATAAGAATCTGTAGCTTTTACCGAATATTTTTATAACATGAACATAGTTACATACTACGATTGTGCTGCCCCTGACGTCATGTTATGAAGTGCACGTCGCTTCTATAAGCAATGTAATTACTCCTTTCCGGCTCAACCTATAGCCGGAACGCGTTTGCGGCATATCGGAGCCTCAATGATGTGATCATAATTAGCCTGCTCTAATATGACATAGCCAACCATTGGAAAAAGTGTATTCCTGTTTTGCAGGTATGCTCAATTTTGCCTCGAAAGTCGTTAGATAAATCGCCGGGTGGTTGCATTGCTTGAATTGAAAGGGTCAGTTAATATACTAAAAGAAGAAGACTGCCGGGGCTTTCACGCGTGGCCTTTACCCGCAAACCGATGTCACGCAAACTCACACCACCCCAAACCTGTCAGAAATACGTGAACTTTGAACACTCAGCAAAACCATGACAAGTGTTACCTTGTAACGACCAAGTCTGCGAAGAATCCAAAGGGTCCTCCGTTTGACAAATTGTTACATGGATTGCATGGATTACACTATATATATCTATGATCTGTTTTGGGGGGACTTACATTGTGTACAATGCGAACTCAGTGAACGGCATGTTTATTCTCTGTAAATCCAGAGGATGGTTTTACATACAGACCAAATCCACGGGTGAGATCCCGAAGATTTTTTACTTTAAGACAACGCTATTATAAGAATACACAGTTTCACACGTTGGCAATAGCTTTCCATTTCCATTCACTATGGCGTTCAAAGTCCATTGTCAGTTTAGTCTGAAGTTCGCTCTCAGACATCCGGATTTAGTTCGGATTGTTGGATTGTATGACATTTGGCATGTTGTCCTTTCGATTGACATTTGGCATGTTGTCCTTTCGAGCTGTCCGTCACGTCACGTACCCATTTTTAGTCTCCATTGATTTACGGGTGTGATGTGTCATTTTACAGTATTATTTTAGTCGGAATTACGGGTTATTTACGAACAGTTTTCTGTACATTCTTGTTTTATTTTTTTAAATTAAATTCGAATTTCACCTGTAATTTTGGGCTTGAGATTAAATTGTTCTTACTTACTTAGACAAATCATGCATCGTTGTTTCAAAACATGTCTGCGAGGCATGTTTAATAGACAAGAAGAACTAAAACACACACAGCAGCTGCGATGTTCCAGAACAAGGAAAAGGTAATGTGCCTTGTGCCCAGATGTCTCTCAAATCAAGCGAATTAACACGCAAATGAAATGAAACTGGGAAGGAGAAACTGGCGGACCGGTCCGGTCATTTAGCCTATACATCTAAAAGTATGTAAGCCTGGTTTCCATATGATCGCCCCGATGGCTCGAAATAGTATATCGGGCGATCTACTCCTACTCCTACTCTTACTCCTCCTCCTCCTATTCGAACTCCTACTGCTACTGCTAGGGCTACTGCTACTACTACTAAACTACTACTACTACTACTACTACTACTAAACTACTACTACTACTACTACTACTACTACTGTTACTACTAAACTACTACTACTACTACTACTAAACTACTACTACTACTACTACTACTATTACTACTAAACTACTACTACTACTACTACTACTATTACTACTAAACTACTACTACTACTACTACTACTACTACTACTATTACTACTAAACTACTACTACTACTACTATTACTACTACTACTACTATTACTACTACTATTACTACTAAACTACTACTACTACTACTATTACTACTACTACTACTATTACTACTACTATTACTACTAAACTACTACTACTACTACTACTACTACTACTACTACTACTATTACTACTACTACTACTATTACTACTACTATTACTACTAAACTACTACTACTACTACTACTACTACTGCTACTACTACTACTACTGCTGCTACTGCTACTGCTACTACTACTGCTGCTACTACTACTACTTTTCCATCAGATATATAAAGACAAATTACACAACCTGCGTATAGCATTAGCTAATCTTGGCGGGTACAGTATTAGTAATACGAAATACACATTAAATATTAAAAGCTAAAAGATTACAATATTACTACAATATTACTACAGTATAAGATTATGATATGCAGTTGTAAGCCAAATATATAGTGAAATACATAGCTAAAAGGTACAATAATTATTGGCATTACATTTCAATGTTAAAGAATCAAGTACTGTTAGAAGTAATTTATGAAGTTTTATTTTAAATACTCTTTTCGTTAGCTTACGCCAGTCGGCCAGCCGGGGGGGGGGTAAACAGTTCCGCAATCACAGTGCAATATCGTACCCGGCCATACGGAGAGAAAAATTTAACTTTCACACGCAATCTAGATTCGTGAATATAAAATTTCTTTGCGGAGGAGAAAACTTGTATTATATGCATGAACATCAGATGAATGAATGAATAAAAGGCTGACGAATATTCCTAAGTGTGGAATTAGTAGAAACATTATGCATTATGGCGGAAACGTTTCCAAGTAAAGCATATCAACAGGTAGAATGTTCGAAGCAATGAAAAGAGGGATGGCATGAGATGACTGAGATCTGTTGCTGGAAAAGAAAATCAGACGGAGTCCACGTTTTTGCAAGGTAAGGATCTTCAAATCACGCTGAGCTGCCTGCCCCCAAACAGGTATACCGTAACAAAATCATATATGAAATGAATCATATATTGAGCTGCGGAAGAACTCCGTAAAGTGTGTAGGGAAATATCAGGTAGCGGTATATTTGAAAGAAGATATCTAAAGGTACATGATGTCTCAGCCTTGCAAGTATACCAACTATTTTGCTAATCTTCGAAGCAATATGATCAACATGAGGCCTCCAAGTTAAGTTCTCGTCAATTAGCACTTCCAAGAATTTTACATAACCTTTGCATTCAAGAAGCACGAATCCATTATTATTGTTATTATCCAGAATTCTGATGCATGTCTGATGATTACCTCTTTTTTGTCTTGGCCTAAAGACGACAAAATTTGATTTCTTAACGTCAACGTTAACTATGGTTCCCAGGGATTTAAAGTCTTTATCAGCGTATACCAAGTTTGTGTCGTCAGCAAATAGATAAAAGCCAAGTTTATTGCTACAGAGAGAAATATCATTAATAGAAATCAAGAAAAGCGATCCGGGCCATTATGTGGAGACAAGCGGAAACTTGAGGGGCGATGGAGGGGACCGTCCCCGGGTGGGCGATCGTGATCGCCCAGTTAGAGCAGTAGTCTATCTGGGATATCCGCCGATCGCCTCGGTCGCCTCAATCGCCCCTTAACTTTCCGCTACTGTTTCCATATAATCACCCGGATCGCCTAATGCACTATTTCGAGCAATCGCCGGGCGACCCGGGCTACCCGGGCGATCATATGGAAACCATGCTTATGTGGAGGAAAACCTCGTATTTCCAAACCCCAAAAGTGGAGAAAAGCCTGTTCTGATTGTAAAGAGGTGACTCCAGCCTCCTTAAAAGCCGGATTGATAAATGAAATCGAATTTGCTTTAAGCCAGCTATCGAAGCAACAAACGTGCTAGCGTAAATGTTTAACTGAAAAACTTGCTCGGTAAGGAAACGACAAATACTTTGGAGGGCCCTTTCACTGCCAGAAACTCGGATGCCGTTTATGAGGCCCTGATAGGGGGGGCTTTAGTCATCCCTTATCCCCAAAATTCCGGGGGCAGTTATCCCTTATCCCTAAAATTACCGAGACAGCTATCCCTAAAATTGCCGGGACTGTTATCCCTAAAACTGGGTCAAAACTATGTCAGTTATCCCTTAATTAACTTAATTAATTAACGAATCAAAGCGCGCGTTCTATAGCTGATTGGTCAATTAGGAAACAGTGGTGAGAGAAATGTGGCCTGGGTTCGATTCACGGACTCGGCTTCATGTGTGGGTTGAGTTTGTTGTTGTTTCTCTCCTCTGCTCGGAAAATTTTTTTCTCCGGATACTGTGGATTTTCACTCTCCTGCAAATCCAACATGTCCAAATTCCAGTTCGATCTGGAACGCATGCACACTCCTAAACGAGTTCTCGAGTTCTTGTGAGCTCCTTGGCGCTCTGTGAGAAAACAAATTACATTTTTCTTACAGCTATGGTTTATTGTGCCCCTGGAAGGGGACTGACCCAGGGAAATTTGACATTTTCATGAAAGCTTAAGTCAAATTCCCCTCTCCAGGGGTCAGGGGATTGAATGTCAAAATTTCCACTCCTAAGCGCCTACTACTTGAATTTGAGGAACGGACGAAATGATATATGAAATTAATCATATATTGAACTGCGGATATGAAATCAAATGAGGCTATGATTGTTGCGTTCGTATGAGAATATAATCACAAAGCTAAGAGCAACAACTACAACAGAACTTTTGAGGCCCGTTCGGGTCCCGCGGTCGAACAGCAAAAGCGCGCGAAAAACATGTGTCCCAAGGCACAACGGTTATTGGACCCGCCGATCGCCCGACAATGGTCACGCGTGTCACGCCACAATGATCCTTGCAGTTATGGACGCAAAGCAACAACCCGTGACCTCGTGATGCTGCGTTGCCACAAATGACCAGCTCCCAAAATCAGTGGCTTCATAGCTCAGCTGGTTAAAGCGTCGCACCGGCATCGCGAGGTCACGGGTTCAAACCCCGTTGAAGTCCTGAATTTTTTCAGGCTTCTCTACACAATTGCTAAAATTGCGTCCCGTCCATGACTGCGAGGATCATAGCTTCATTTGATTACTTGAATTTTAGTTGAAAGCAGAAAATTCTTGGATGAAAACTACTACTTGGTCTTCCAGGATGGCAGCCATTTCCTGGGTAGACCCACCATCTCGGGGCTCAACAATTTTGGGTGCATAATTATTTAAAAGTAAGGAGTTCTTGGATGAAAACTCGAAGCACTTTTCTCGTGTTCTTCCAACAACCTCCCGGATTTCTCAGCCTACAAACCATAGAGACGAGCTAGTAGTGTGCTGCTTAAGTATACGATAGTATTCATTGAAGGAGTTTGGGCATTAGAGTGCCCATGTCCTTATCAAAGAACGTCTGCGAAAAAAGTAGTTTGCGATTTTAACGAAACGCGATTTTTTTCATAAAATTTTAAATCCTATATTTTTTGCAGTACACCGTTTGCCCGGTTAAGACTGACCGAAGGGCGTACACTGCGTTGTGCCCCCATAAATGATGTGACGGTTGCCACAGAAGAGCTAAATCTTCCCGACCTTTTCTGCGGTGGCCCACAAGGGTCATTATCATCATTACATAAAAAAGGTAAACCGCATGTGGGCCATCATACTTTTGAGGCCCTGTTAGGGGTTTTAGGGATAAGGGATAAATAAATTATAGATAAATAATTATAGCAATAGGGGATACCTGACATAGTTTTGACCCAGTTTTAGGGATAACAGTCTCGGCAATTTTAAGGATAGCTGTCTCGGTAATTTTAGGGATAAGGGATAACTGCCCCCGGAATTTTGGGGATAAGGGATGACTAAAGCCTCCCTATCAGGGCCTCACTTTTCCCTTACCGCTTGCATGCAGTGCGCTGTGTCCACATTACTTACATTCTTTGTTCCCTCCTTATGTTTTTCACAGGATTCATGGCTGATACATTTGGTTCGTACATTCCTGCCTTCCACACAGCAGGATCCGTGCAGATTTTAGCAGCTGGTGTCTTATTCTTAGGGCATTGTTTCATTAAGAATGAGGAAAAAAATTCCACAAAAATAGTCATGCGCGGGCCGTTTGTAATTTCGGAAGAAACCAAGCTGTAGTTGTTACCCTTTTGTCCTTTTGTTTGCCTAGCCCACCCCAAAATCGCCCCCAATCCGATGCAGACCTTCTTTTGTCTCGTCACGCAAGTGGCGAGGATTGAGTAATCAACCGTAGAAACAAAATAATACAAGAGGCCACCTGTAGCCTGAACTCTGGCCGATTTCGGATTGAACCAACTTCGCTCCAAAGGTCACTGACTGATGAGGTTCCGCGTTACGTATACTTAATATACGGTCAGCGGACAAGGAAAAAAACAACTGACCTCGATGAGCTTTAAACTTGAGCCCGTGATATGGTCACGTGATATTGGTCAGCGGATACCTTGTTTTGACAGGTGTCAGTTGACCTTAACATGGATGTCCAATATCAAAGATGTATGCTGTAAACAAGCTAGAGTATTGATTATTATTATACTACTTTTATTATACTACTTGTATAGTATTTGGAAAGATAAATACCTTTTGTTTTTTCTCTGGGCTAAATAAGTTATTCGCCGAAAAACTACCAACTAGAATTTCTGTAAGCAGACAGCAGCTCTGAAACGCTGATACATAAATATTTCATCAGTGTTCTGGGGCTTGAGAATCTGAACAGATGAAACTTAGCTAGCTTTTTACACAAAATTTCCTTTCATAAAGGCTTTAGAATAGTCTGAGAAGTTTTGAATATTTACTTTTTATCTTATGGCTGGGGGAAGTACAAATTTGTAAACTAATAATTTGTATTACTCCCTGATCAAAATTTTGGAAATTAAAAGTCATGCTTGCACATAGCAGCACGTTTGAAATTGTAATAGCCAGCCCACTCACCCCAATTATTTTTAACCTTTCCTCAGGAGAATATACAGCGTGTAATGAGGGTAAACAGGGTTTACAGGGTATACAGGGTATGCAAGGATAAACAGGGTTTACAGGGGAATACAGGGTGTATGAGGGTAAACACGGTTTACAGGGGGTACAGGGTATGCAAGGGTAAACAGGGTTTCCATGGAAATTCAGGGTATGCAAGGGTAAACAGAGTTTACAGGGGAATACAGGATGTACCACGTTGTTGATAATTATGACATAGTTCAGTATTCTTACATCAAGGTTAGATCTATTTCGCGTAAGCGTAACATGAACAAACAACCAAAAGAGGAGGAAATCATACGGAAACTGGAGTGAAATAAAGGGATTTAAGGAAAGAACGGTATATTAAAGGAAGAAGAAAGATTTCAAGGAAATTCAAAAGCACGTGAAAAGATTAGCGAGTAAGTGACTTTTCGCTTGTTGGTCGGCGAGGATGAGGTAGTTGGGGAACAAAATTCCCCATCCTTCGCTTTGATCGGACCTTCTTTTATTTAGGGTTGTACACAGCATGGTCTTATATTGAGGATAGTGAGCATAATCATTATGTTATAGTTTTTGTGAAAACTATAACATAATGAGGTGGGGACAGGCAAGCTGCAATTGCTCCGGGGTCAAGCGACGCCATATCCGACGACTCGTATTTGTTGACGACAATAATAATAAGATAGTAATTTTTACGAATATGAATAGCATCAGTGAATGTGGAAAATGGCCACATTTTCATTTTCGAAATGCGAGAACAGAAGCGTAAAAAAGCTCAATGTTTGAAAACGTCCACAAGTTCTCCAGCCCTTCTGGACCAGCTAGTTGCTGATAAAATCGTCACCCTTTCCAGTAAAATCATCGAGTGGAGCCAGGTTTCATTGTTTGACTCTTGCAACTGGTCGCTGTGAGCGGCACCAAAGCAATCATGTGGTCAAATCGCGCAGGGTGGATTGAGTTCCTCGCCCCCTGGGCCAAGAATTAAGAATTCCCAACTCCATGCCCCCCAGTTGTCCTGAATCTTGGTCCTTTCACCTTTAAGTTGTTTTGCTCAGAAGTCGGTTTACTTACACTTAAGTCAATTCGCCCACACACCTTCAATCTTTTTGTTTTGCTTTTTGTTTTCGTTTTCAACAAAACACTGACCCCTGGTCCATTGACCCTCTACTGACCCCTCTAAAATTCATTGGAAATAACAATTAAACACAGAAAACATCAAGGCCGAATTAAACTGATGAAGAAGCTGTTATCCAATATGTATTGCGTGACAGATACTGTACACATCACATTTCAATCAGTAACGTCACACTCCTCCTTGATGGTGTTTGGTCCAGAAACACAAGGGAGAAACTCAGTAAAACTTATTCTGGCTGTAATTTTGAACTGCCGGAGATACCTCTCTGAAACAGTGGAGTCCAAACACGATCGCCTGGCAAAAATTCAATAAAAACATATTCAGTAATGAATCGAGAAAAGGACTGAAGATAAATTTATGTCAAGGGGGGAATGTTATGAACGGTGGGACCTAGGAATAACTATTTATAAACCCACTAGAAGCATGGCAACTTCCGGTTGTTCTGGGCAATGTAGTTTATCTTTCTGCGTATGATGGCTTTATTCATTTCTTTCATTATGGACAGTAAAGTTGATGAGAATATTTTGATCCATTTTCCACTTGTTTACTGGATGAAATAAATTTCATATAGAACGAATTGGAACCATGACACTGTATCAATATGCCCAAGAGCACTTAAACAGACATGAGTAAGGTAAACAAGGAGTCATCTTTAATGGTGGGAAGCCAAAAACCACTCCTCGCACATCCGGGAACATACAAATACAGGCCCGACAACAAGGGCATGTCATGCAACATGTTACAGACACGAGGCAGATCAGCCAACATACTATCCTCACAAATAGAAAGGTGATTCCATTTAAAATAATTTCTTCACTTTTAAAGTTGTTTTATTATTATTATTCCCAGAGAATTTTAGAGGGGGTCATTGAGGGGGTCAATGGACCAGGGGTCAGTGTTTCGTCGAAACCCTTTTGTTTTTCCATTTTTACTAGACAAAGCTGCCCAGAGGGAAGGGCACAATTGGGACACGGGGTCCCAGACACTAGGGGTAGTCACAGCCAGGGTTTGTTACATCCCTAGTGTTTCTTTTACATCACACATAAGCCAGTAGAGTATAAAGGATTGTGGGATGGGACCTACGGTTTATCGTCCTTATCTGAGAGGGCTAGAATGTCTAACCATTTCCAGATATCAGAGCATAGGCAGCACATTCTCCTCAGTTATTTAAAGACACTGAGTGTTGGTCCAGCTGGGGATTGAACCCACAACCTCGTGTGCGGCAGTCCAGTGCTTTGCCAACTGAGCTAACCAGTTGGCAGTATAGTCAATCCTACAATGCATATTGAGTTGATTTGCTAACATAAACAGAGAAAACAAATGGGTATTGATTTTTAAGAAATTGATTTAGTCTTGAAAAATGGACAAAACACAGCTTACATCGTCCAAAACTGAACGAAATTCTGCCGTTATCTCGGTGTCGATTTCATGTAAAGCATGGGTTGTGCTTAACTTCTTTGTGGTTGAAAGTAATTTGAGTGTTGAACTTTCAATTTCATTCCAGTAAAGCAGCTTTTCTTACAACTCATCCAGTGTAAAATGGACATGTCTTTTCAAGCTTTTATTTCTGTAAATTCAATGTGAGTAAAAGCATGATTTACAAATCCCAATGTTCCATTGGATTTACTTGTGAGAACTAAATGCTAATACACTGTAATGAGAGCTCACTGCCACATGAACACATCTTCTGTTGTCTATGTGAAAGTCTTGTAAGCTTTTATTAGATTATGAAACAAGCATGTTACCAAATAGGTGTGTAGGCAAATGGACTTCAGTGTAGGCAAATCAACTTGTATGCAAAATGACCAGATACTGTTGCCCTAGGGGGAATGGGTACTGCTGGAATGGATTGGTGCATTATTAGCCCATTAAAATGGATTACCATCCTTTTACTATCAACATTCCACTGTATCTGAACTTTGTCTTTTGACCATTTTCTGTGAAATTTGGCATGTAATACCCAAACATTGCATACTGTGATCACTATGGAAGGCTATCTGAGGCAATAATTATAGTATCATTTACTGTTTCGGAAGGGCAGCACCAGCAAATTTTACTTCATAGGATCACGGTTCCAACTGAGGGGCTGTATACAAAAATGCCAGTTTTTTGTCAGATTGGAGCCAGATTCAGAGCATTGTATGGTGCTTAAGTTTTGAAACAAACTGTCACAAGTCATAACTAAAAAATGAAGGCAATAGGACAAAAACAGGCCAAAAGAATTTCTTCTCCCTCAGTATTCCTCCTGTTGCCCTCATTTTTCACTTACAGCTTGTGATAACAAAGACAACAACAACAACATTTTATTAAAGAAGCAATTACAGTAATATGTATCTACCCACAAATAGCTATGGCTAATCGAGGCGGGTAGGTAGGACAACTACAATAAGCACCAAAAGGGTCCCTCCCCCAAAAGCTTTTCATCTAACCCCCTCCCCCCCCCAACAATGTTGTTTTCTTATTGCCAACACTTCCTT
>BLFK01000250.1:1365127-1385127 GCA_014634185.1 Astreopora myriophthalma | reverse complement strand
CACGAGCTCAAGGCGGCCAAGGATGCTTGTGACCCTACGCTGGAGCTGTCTAGAGACAGCAAGTCAGATGAAGTTAGTATAACATGGGCGAAGAGGATCATTGAACGTATGGAATTATCCATTGAAAGAAGTGAGCTGAAGAGCTTCTTTATGCCTGGAGTGAACTTGCTTGTCAACCACAGCATGACAGTTGTTAATGATCAATACATACTGGAAGCTGAATGTCAGTGTCTGTCTCATCTGCTAAATGTAGCTACACTGCATCAGTTCATTCCCGTTCTGGAACCTTACTCGGGTTAGCGACTGAACCCAATTGGGGTTCAATTTCAAGTTTGATGGAGTCAGTGGTCCACACATTCAATTATCCGGCTCATTAGGGTTCCATCTCCTTTTAAAGTTCTTTTATAGTGTGAACATGATTTACCCCTCTGCTGTTCAGGCAGTTATTGACTTGTACTCTAAAATGACAATCAGATCATGACGAGTGCAGTTTCATGTACGTTTTGTTAAACTGTAAGTAATTAAAAATCATCCAGCCCATTTTTTCCAGGTTTTAGGACTCTCTATTCCACAGGCTTAAATATATACTCTCATGGCCGTGAATAAACCTTCTCGGAAGGCGCTCTGCCGGAATGCTCGGATGTGTGTGACGTGTCACGGCTCTGCTTTTATTTGAGTTTCACCACCAATGCAGGTTTCAATTTCACGCGGCAATTTCAAATTCATGACTTATGGGACGCTAGATATCGATATAGCGGTTGCCTTATCTTCACCTCGTTTTCCAGCCGGGAGTGTTATTTTAGAGCGAGAAACGGAATGGACATCGAGAATGCGTTATGTGACACCACATCTCGCTGTAGGAGTAAGGCAACTCCCTTTTCCAATCTAATATGAAATGGATTGTGGGACATCAATATTTCAAAGGCAATTGACGAGTCAAGCCGAATTAAGGCGAAAAACCTCTGCTGAAAAGGCACAAAGTGCTGCCTCACTTGAGCCTCTTTACCGCTTTCTTCGTCCGCCATATTGGATTAAATAAGGGTGACTTGTTTTTTCAGTCATTCGTATGTATTTCATGTAATTATGATTATGATATTATTATATTCAAAGTGAGTAGATATTATGTGATTATCATAACTCCGGTCTCGACAACATGTAAATTGCCGTGAGCGAAGCTGAAATTGAAAAGATGGCGAAACTGAAATTGAATTTGCCGTGGCGGTGAAATTGAAATTGCCGTGAGTTAAGTTGAAATTGCTTTCACACTTCTGGGCCACCGTGGTATATTGCTTTTAATGTAAACTCGGTTGATAGTTATCAAATTTTAGCATTTTTGTAGCTATTTATTGATGTAAATTTTCGCCAATTCTCTCGCTACAAAGCATATGTACCGTAAGAAAAGGCTCTGCTCGCAGGGTTTAGTTTTTATATGAACATGACAAACATAAAATGAAGAAAGACATATTGATTGTTATGAAGAGGAAGGTAATGGCAATCTAATAACCACTAGTTCTAAAACTCCTAGCTGGCCGGAAAGGGGGGTTGGGTGGGGGGGAGGTTCTTATTGCTTAGTTTGAGTGGGCAAAAAAGTTTCTCAACACTTTTATTCAAGATTTTAGCTCTATGGTCTATGGTTAGCGTGAAAGCTATGTTACGGGTGGTGATATCGGGCCCCAAAGCGTCGCCGCCCCTCTTCCATCTAGAGGCCCACTGCATATAATTTAAACCAGAACAAGAAATGATTTGTTTTTTCCATGCATATAACCAACTGGTTTCACCCGGCTGGGTCGCCTTACTTCCATCCATCTGGAAGACGACCTCACTCTAACGTCTCCAAGATCACACGATTTTACGCAGTTAGCGAGTTTAAATGCCGAGTTACAGTGTCTCGTGCAATTTGTTTCCCAAAGCCGTCGCGAAGCAAACTGAATGAAGCGTTATACCAACATACCAAGGAGCGTATTCTTACGGGTCTGTTCAGAAACGGAATACACCGAATATTCTGCAGTCGTGTATTTTTGAGACCTATTTCGTTTTCAGTATGAACGAAACAACGTTCTGTTCATTTTGCTCGTGATCACAGGGAAAATGGAGTAAAGCCAGGTCCAGAGTATTCTGTGGGCCACTTTTAAGGCCACCTGCGCGTAAAAAAAAAATGCTTTTTTGGGAATGCTCGTTATTATGGAAAACCTTACTCCACTCTTTGTTCTCGCATCAGTCCTAAACTGGATTACGAATGAACAGAATTCTTGCAAAAGAAGGCATCCGTAAGGCGAAGGAGGCTAACAGTACACTATAGCCTTGACCTCGCGATTAAATTTGAATAAAATTCTCGTCAAATGCAGGGAATTTGATCTTGAGAACAAGACGGAGAAGAATCTCCCGTTTTCTTCAACAATGATCGGGCTTTCGTTACTGCTCCTGATTTTAGGATGAAAATTTGTTAAAAATTCATTAGCTACTCACAGCTTGAAATCAAGTCCAAATCACTTGACCAAAGAAAGGAAGGAGTTACTATTTCAGTCGAAAGACGCATTTGCGTGTTGTTATTCTTTGTAAAATCTGTTGTATAGTACAGAGTTTTTCGTCCTTTATGATTATCTCTTTTGTGTGTGTGTCTGTGTGTTCATGTGGCTTGTTCTAGCCACAGAATTACTGTATTTAAGAGACATGCATGAAAGTTTCTCCGTTTTTCCAAACCGAAACCCGTGATTAACCACTGAGTAGTAAACGGTCGATCCAGCACATCAGATAGCACAAGCGCAATGTTGGTGGGAGGAAAATTCACTCATTCTGCGCCTAGGAGTATCAACTGACTTGAGCTTTTGGCGGTTGAAAAGTTTAACTCCTGGTAAAAGTAGTATCTCTTGAATGGTGTCACAGCGTTTGCCATTAGCACGAGTGACTACTTAAATGGAAATGAATCGTGTTGACCAGAAGCTTTAAAGAATACTTCAGATTTTCATCGATTTCTACTGGCACAGGGAGAAACCACATTATGACAATTTGCAAGAACTTGTCTTTAAAACTATAATTGCTATTTACGAACACATGAAGGATTTTGATGCCTGGAACTGCGTCGAAAGTGCACGTAAATCATTAATTAGGAGACCATGACTGTACGCCTCAGAAATTTGGGACAACAGTCAAATCAGTTCATTGCAGTGTGTAAAGATAGAATTTCCTATTAAAGGGTCGTGCAATCTATGGTTGCAATTTGGTAAGACGTTGGCGTTCAAGGAAAAGAGAGAGAGAGAAAGAGAGAGAGAGATTGACATTTTGCATGCCTACGTAACTTTTTTTTGGAAACCTGGGCGGTCCGTTACAGAGGCCGGTTATGATATTGCTATTCCACATGCTGGAAACTGACCAAACGCCGGCGAAGTCAAAACGTTGATCTAGAAGATGTTTTGTTCGCAACCGCATACCCACGAGTCAAATGATCTGTGGGTCCGTGTAGAAAAGGCCTGGGCTGCTTTTAGTTTACAAACTTAGCAACATGTGGCAAAGCGATCCACCCAAGGAACTTAAAGCCAAGGATCTTAAAATCAGCTTCTTTAGAGAGAGCTGCTGTGGAGCTGAGTGTGCTGTTGGATGTGGCTTGGAGAGCAGCACACATTTCCAAAGAAGATAGACGTCACATCGGCATTTGGGAGCTTTAGCGATGAGGACGGCAACGGAACCGACAACGACAAAAAACAACAGGTTTAATTAGCAAAAATAGGAAACATCGTTCATCACGCTCTGCTCGTGCTTTTTACGTTTTGATACATGATTTCTTTGCCGTCCTCTGCGAAACAACAACCTCAACTGAATGACCAAAATCCGCAGTAGCTTGGAGACAACGCCGACACACGACGATGCGAGCAGCCATGCTCTCTCCAAACGTGGCCCCGGTTCATACCAGTTTCATTATTGGATAACAAACCCATTAAAGTCATTTTACACACTGCAAAGAAGTGAAATAATCCCGAATTGAATAACACGCCGGATGTCCTGTGGGGAGACGTTCTCGTTGTCGTTCAGGGTTGCCGTCGTCCAAAGCTCCCTAATGTTTGATGGCGGGCAACCCTATGGACAATTTACCACCACTGAGGCTCGAGTGTTAGGCAGATGAGGAGGACTCAATTTCTAGGACACTGCTACACGGAAGCAAAAAGATAATGAGAGCAGAACAATGAGGAAATACTTGATATCCTCAGTGAACCTCAAACGGGCGCTGAATGTCAAAACCCGGAGCAGCAAAAAAAAATTCGTTGTTAACAACGTCCGAGCTGAGCAGCTAGGGGTGATTCTAGCGCTTAATTGCGCATTATAGCACTCAGTAAAGCATTTCTGAGGTTCTTATTTCGCCAACAGTAAACCAGTGGATTAAGAAAAGCCGGCATATAAGTCATTGTGAAAGACCAAGGCAACAAAATCGAGTATAATCGAGGAAGTTGCAATTCAAAGATCTTCACGAAGAAAACTGGCAACAGAGAGAGCAAAAGCAATATGGTGACTATCCACATATCGAGGGCCAACTTTTTCTCTCTCTGCAGAACAATGGACATTTGCTGTGAGGAGACGGCGTCGCCCAATTGTCTTTTGTGACGTCGAAGAGCCAGCAGCATTCTTATGTAATTGACAGCCGGGACTACAACAAAGACGAGCATGCACAAAATGGAAGCGATGAGTCCGGGAAATGACGACGCAAAAGCAAGCTGAACAATGGCGAAAAGCGACCAAATAACGTTGGAGACGAAACCAACTTTCATTGCTCCTATAAGCAAGACGACAAAAGAAACACGTTGAAGTACAATGCAAGTAAGTAGGGATTTAAACTCACGCTCAAGAGCATCACAACTTACTTAGAAATATAAATATTAAGAAATTGCCCCTATGGGGAAGCGGTCTAGAAATCTGGCAAAGCTGTTCATTTATTGTGCCTTGATGAAAACAATACACGAAATGATTTTGACACAATAATTAACTTTGAAATACACTAGCAATAATCAGAGATTAAGCGAGGAACATTACCGCCTGACAACAACAACAACGACCAGTGCGGCGACCGGGCGTTCAGCTGCTTTATGTAGGAGCTTAACGAGTACAACTTGAGAAAATAAAATAAAGCCCAAAGCCTGACTAACAGGAAACTGAAGAAGTTGTTCCGTCTTCTCCGCGGATCGTCCGCGTCCGCGTTCCATCAATACAGTCCCTTAGCCAGTCACGTTCGCTCCCACAAAGTACTTACCTATTTTTCCCAAGGAAAGATACTGCAAAGGTCTGGACAAAGCGTAATGACGATCAAAGCTGATAAGTACAATGTTTAAAAAAGACAAACCGACTGTAAACGTACTCAGTCCGTAATATACGTTGAAAACAAGGTCTTGATTTGAACATGACTTTTGGGCTTCTTTGAGAAAAAATCGCCACACAACGAATATGGGCTGTGCAGTTATTCCCGTGAGGCAATCTGCGAAGGCGAGGCTGCATAGCAGGATATTGCTGCGCTTTTGCAAGGACGGAGTCTTGATAATAGCCACGATGATCGCGAGGTTACTAAGGAATGCAAAAGTGGCACAGGAACCATTGACAGCGGCAAGAAGGATGTCATTAATGTATCCAGCCGTGTCGTTTCTTATGATGCCAATCCAAGTTGGTAGTCCACAAATGGTTATCTCGTCTCCGAAACTCATGTTGCATTTGCAAACGAACAGCTGATTAGTTCAAAGTGCTTTCACCTAAAAATCAGCTGAAAGAATCAGATCAGTGAAAGAATCTGAAATAAGGGCATCTCGGATGAGGTTGTGAGAAATCCTTTGAACTTTACCGAATGAGCACATGTGTTGTTTTGACTCAGAAAGAAACTTTTGCCTTTTGGTCGTAAGGAAAGTGGTTTTCACCGCCCTGAAACTAAAGCATTCGATAGTGTGATGAGTGATCAAGTCTTCAAGAAACGCCGGCAGCTGCAGCCAAACGATTTTCAAGATTTAAATTTTGTGGCCAATCATCATTGCGTTTTTGTTTGTTAATGCGTATGGAGTTCACTTGATGTTCCATTTCCGTAATGCTAAGAGCTCCGTCAGATTTCAAGGTATCAAGCAACCTAGTTTTCTTTCAAATGTAGATAATAGTTTTCCCCTACAAAACTTTGACACCAAGACTCGCTTTGAGAAAGAGGCTGTGCTGAATACTGTGAGGTGGGCCCTTCTATCGCTCATCATTGTTGAGTAAGTTAGTTTCCGACACTTTACGGGCAATCCAAAATCCCTATTGTCTCCAAACATTGACAAGCTATGGAGGTACTTCAAATTTTATTTCAACGATACAGTTTTCTAATTGAAATGAAACAAAGTTGTATTTAAGCAATTTAAGCAATTCCAAAGGGACGGACTATTAATGATCGATTCTAAGACTGTAACTGTTAACCAGTAGGATGCCTGAAATGTGTGCAATTCCATCATTGGTCCAATTGGTTTCTTCCTGTTTCTTGGTGAACATGGAAGTGCTGGTTTTGAGCCGAAGAACGATCTAAATAATTTAAACCAAAGATTTTAAACCTCAACCTACGATGAATTAAGGAGCACTATTTACCAGTTTGCCTTAATGCTAAGAAAATTTTAAAATTGAAGGAAATTTAAAACAGCTACCAGCAGTTGGTTCTCGTGATCCTTTAAAAAGTTTTTCATATCCTCACCACCTGAATAAAAGCAATTGTCACAGCATAAGATTTCGCTTTATAATATTTAGGTTTTGTTGTTCTTTCCTGCATTAAATGGGATTGGCAAAGCTTTCAATTCTTTTTACCACTGATTCACCTGAAGAGCACACTACTGCTGGCAGTCGTTCAGTTTCCCACACAAGCTTTCTGAGTAATTTACTTTGCATTTATTATAACAACCTCTAATTATGTGTTTTAAAGAAAACGCGAATACGATTTAACGACGATCGAAATTCCTACTTTAGTTTATCTGCAGTCATTTTAAAAACGTTTAACCTCTGTGGGGTAAATATGTCAACGATAAAGTGTTTCTGCCTAGCTAAACTATGAATGAAAATTTGATTTTCGTACAAAAGAACTAAGAACCCGAGAAGCGGACCTTTAAGGGTTGTTACAGTTGTTTAGTTTGCAAGGGTTAACTATCAGTCGATACAGAGTTTCGAGACAAAAACGATTGGCTTTGTTTTCATCGGTTCACCAGTCAAATGCTGTCCTTTTGAATCATGATGGCGTCGAGTTTGAGTTTTTAAATAAATAGTTGCAACAATTGACTGAAACAACACCAGACGCAGAAAAGAAAAGAGGATGAGAAATACAGAGAAAAGGACTTGGAAATCGAAAATGCGAGCAATCCTTTGCTAGTTAAACGATTTTGGGCCCACGATTGCTTATCTATTCGGGGTTTCACTATTTCCCAACCGAAAGTACAAGATAACATCGACTGCAACATTTTTGAACCCGCGCAAGTGAGAGCTCCTGCCAAAACTACGTTTTCACAGAATCCGCTCTTCACGAATCTGGTTTCAGTCCATCTTCCCTTTCTCGATAGTCATGTATTCCTCTACGGAGAAGCACTATCAAATCACATGATCAATTTGTACCAATCAAACTTAAAGAAATTTTAGTAGTGATCCATACTAGACTCACCGAGAAATATGGAACCCAGTTCTTCATTTTGGATTAATCCATGAAAAGCACAACTTCCTCTTGTTGTTTCTGACGATGTACACAGTTATCGCTAGCCAGAGAGTGACAGATTTGTAGCTAGAACCAGTTAGGTTTCTTCAGTACCGATGAAGCCTATGCCACTCGAGTCAGTAAACGATGAAATTTAAATCTGTAGCGATCATCGCAACAAATACAGCAACATTTCGGAAACGTTGCTGTATTTGTTACCTTTTGTTATTGGTTCTTGTATCTAAGTCCTTGTTCCCTTTAAAATTGAAAATTTGTTTGTGTTCCCTTGTTCCCAAAATTAATTCCGAACTTTTTCCCAGCTTTTTTTATCTCTAAAATGGTTTTTTTTGCCCTGTTCCCCAGTTCAAATTGGCCATGTTGCCTTGTTCTCCAAAACCCCTGGGAGACCCTCATCTAAGCTTTGCTGGACGAAGTGATCTTTCACATGCAGCTTTGTTAAATGCACAAGGACAGTAGTGATTGAAACGGAGGCGTCGACCGTCAAGAGATGCATGCACGCAATCCTTGATTCAAATCTTTATTTTCACAATTCTAATTCGTATAAAAACAATTAATATTCGATAGAAGCCTTGACTACAAGCGCAATCGTACCGTTTTTCAGTTATCTAGACGCAGGCCCCACGAGCCTAAAGCCCGGTTCTCATATGTTCTCATACGTTCTCATAGAATATTTTCATGAAGAACCGCCGACGTGCATGCATGCCGGCGGTAAAGACCTGCGATGGTTTTTTATGCCGGCGGCGTATGTTCTCATATGTCGGAACAGTATCCCAAGCACTACCGGCGGCTATGTCGCAGGTAGGTCGGCGACATATGAGAACCATGCTTAAGTTAACACTCTGATTTGATACAGTATCCCTGATCAATTCGTAACCAGAATAAACATACGCTGTTTTTTTTTTTTTTTAAACCAGGTTCCTGTACTTAACCAAGAGAGGATAATTGGACAGAGAGGGAAACGCCCCGTTTAGCCGTTGGGATATGTGAATTTCAGTGAAGTTATTTTTAGTGACGGAAGTCTGTTTCCCGAGACGCCCGCAAACACTGATTCACGGCTCTCGTGCCTTCATTGTGGGATTGTTTTGGGTCGTATGCCACATTTTTCCTGCAATAAGCATAAATCTGCACCGTTTAATGATTTTACAATTTTAAATAAGTCAGAATTAAGGTTTGCGGACTTCTCTGGAAACCGACTTCTGGTGTCCATTGTTATGGTGTTCACGAATGGACTACGTGTTAATGAATAAGGTTAATGAATAAGAAGTTATGTAATCCCCAGAGCGGATGTATTAAGGTTTATATAGCATGCGTTCCCGCATTAACATATTGTAAGTAAAAAAAAATTAGTAGTTATTGAGTAAGATTAAAGTTTTCGGTCGGCCGTTTTATCCGCGGCTCATTTCTTGCGTACGGACACAACATCCATAAATGACTTTAGTGAAATTTACATATGCCAGCAAAGGCCATAAGACTCCCTCTCTGTCCCATTATCGTCTCTTGACTTAACTAAGTACGCTGTTTTAAAATTTATGATGACATATGGCCGGTAAACCTATGCAAAACAAATTTCAATGTTCTTGTACCAAGTTGCTGTAATTAGTAAGCACGCTTTGTAAAAATTCATCATGACATGTGGCCGGTAATGCGGAGTAAATCTTCAGTTGAACATTTTGAAACTACTGGATATTGACTTATCTACCGGATAGTTATCCAGGCTTTCGGGAACAACTAGGGCCTGGTTACGTTTGATGTGAATTATTCTTTCACATCATTTAAATGGTTGCTTGTGAACTATTATACCTGGGCAGTTGGAAGTGCACTTCTTCCACTGTAAACAGAACGTTATTTACATTTTATTTTATTTTTTATTTTTGGCATTTTTCATTTTAGTGTAAACTCCGACTCAATTATCGGAATGGTACTTGGGGTACCTGCGTGTGAAAAAAAGCGATTGGTTCCCTAACCGCCTTAATATTCTCGAAATACCACGCGATGGCATCATAATAGTTACTACCAGGAAGCTCTCCCACTACACTTCTGCAAATTTTACAAAGAAACTTCAAAACAATGTAATATTGATCTATTTAGTTCCATAAAGTATTAACGTCCAAGATTCCAGTACTCCTGAATTATCCTTTCCATATTTGTCCGGGTTAACGTAGTAAGCTTGAGTAGATTTTTGTTTATCCATTTGATGTGGTATTCCTCTAGGCTCTAACTCCTCATTTTCGCTGTTTAATTCTCTATACAGTGTAGTAACTAAATAATCGCTGTCATCCAAGAGATTACCAATTTTTTCGTCATCTAAAGGCAGGCTTCTAACAACTCTAGAGAAGTCAGTTTTTCCACCTGTGATTTGAGACTCCAAGAGTTCTAAATCATCTATATCACCACGGTTAATATCATCCTTAACTCGAGCTAGAACTTCCGCGTTTGATCTCTCAGAGTTTGGATCCTTGGACAAGCGAGAAAGCTGGTCCTCCAAGGCCTCCTGTAAAACTTCCAAGTCCTTGCCATGATATTTAGAATCTGAGAAATCCTGATCACCACCTGAATCACCATCTTCTCTAAGATTCAGTGAAGAATTGCTATCTTCTTGATCTTCTTTACTGTTCAGGTTGTCGTCCCCTAAAGGCGACTTTAACTTGTCGATGGCCAGATAATGCGCAAGACTTTTGTCCTCCTTTTCTCTTTCATCAAGCTTTGAGAGAGATTCCAGACAATGTTCCTTGCCTGAGATTAGTGAATTATTCTTTGCATCCCGCGAGATATTGCTGCAAAGCGTTAGTTTCTCGTCAATGATGTTCTTTATATCATCCTCAAAGAGTGGAACCAAATCATCACTGTTTTTGTCGGCATCAACAACCTCTTTCACACTTTCGAAAAAATCTTCTCCATCTCCATCACCAGACTGACTTTCCAATGTATGTTCCTCATTTCCAACAAAGGAGTTGGCTTCCCCTGCGGATGCCATAGGTATTTTTGCCATTGGCTCCTCGAAACTGGACATGAAAGTGTCTTTCGTTTCATTGCCACTACAGTTTTTTGACTGCCAGCAAGTCAAAGCTTTGATATTTACCACTTGAAGCTCTTTCAAATTTTCTATTTCACTTTGATCAAAACCATCCCCACTTCCTGAGTTAACATAATTTCCACTTCCTCCACCACTGACATCGTTTCGATGAGTTTCTTGTTTAAATATTTTGAAGAATTGCATACGTCTTTTCTTACTCGCCCTTACAGGTTGTTTAAGTGGTTCAATGAAACGTGTTTCATTGCTCCTAGGTTTCACATCAACCGTTCTATTCGACTCTTGTTTAGTCTCGAACGTTTGACCGGACTGTTTTAATGACGAGCCAAATATTTCTGACCCATCCTTGAATTCCTTGACTTTTTCGCCAGCCATTGATGAGGAGAAGTCTTTTTTATCTTTTTCAGTCACATCTGCAGGGGAATCGATACCAAATAGTTTCCCAATATCGGGATTTTTCAACGCCTCCAACGCAATTTTAGACACCAACGGGTTACCTTCAATCTCTGATATCAACTTATTAATGAGGTCGAAGGCCTTAGCATCGTGAGATGCGTTCATCTTCCTAACACTGATAGATGGACTCAATTTCTTTAAGGTTTCCACAGTTAACGTTGTGTTTGGTTTGTACTCTGGAGAGAGCTGAACTTTCAATACTGTTCTAGTGCTCTCCTCGTTGCTCAAGTTTACTATCGGGTGTTTGTGTTTAATCTTTGCAGTGGTTTTCGAAGTCAAATTCTTGGATAGTTTGTAATTGTTTTTTGACTTTTTAATTCGATGATCTTTGCCTAAAAATGGTAAGGTTTCATTATTCTTCCTTTTCAAACCTTTTAATACTTTTTTTCCTCTCCATGCTTTGGTTTTGCCACTCTTTCCAGATTTCCGATGTTTATTTAGGTGTGCTCTTTTGCCCAGTTTCTTTTTCACATGGCGGTGTGTTACCACTGCAGTCTTCTTGGCGACCGTGGTTGAAGGCTTGGAATGGATGTAAGGTGCCTTCTTTCGGTGCAGCAATTTCGAAAATTCGTTGCCATTGAACAAAGTTCCTTCTGTATCTTCCATAGTTTTTAAAATATGATCCTTTGGAGGACCATTTCTGGACGGGGCTGTTTTATGCCTATGTTTTCCGGTGTTGTCTAGAAATATTCTCGCTACATCTTCTTCGTCTCCTTTCGTGAGCTTTTCCAGATAATGTTTACGATTGTTGTTGTCATTGTCGGCAACGATCAAAGTCCAGAGTCCTCTAGGATCCTCACCCCAGCAATGTACAGTCATAAACACCCAGTTCTAGGGAAACAGTGAACTTTGTTAACAGGTGATGCTTAAAATTGACTTACATCAAACATGTATGTACTTTTTGTTCCTGTTTTAGGGTGGTCGCACTTTGAGAGCGAAGAAGAACATGCTCACTTAGTGTGTTCATGGCCAATAGACTAGATGTCAAAATGATTACGACAACTAAAAGTCAGCTCAGCAAAAATCTTTTTCAAATATTTTGCGAAAACTGGTACTAACAGGACAACCTCCTTTTTTAATTGCGATTAAAATGCCACAATTTCATTTCGCAACGGCACTTTCCTTATCTTTTCTTCAGTGAATACGGAGCTATAAGTATTAGACTGCCTTGTATGACTTTTAGCTGTTTAGCTTTAAGTGGGCAGTAGAGAATGAGTAAACGCTAGGTCTTTTTGTATCCGTTCTCGTCCTCTTTGATGGACGTAAGCGCTCTTCGCTCTAGCAACGAAAAATGCTATGCGACGAGCTTTACAATAACGATTTACCTTGAGCCCTCGGACCGAATGGTCGTTGCGTCTGGTGGCCAGGAGTTTGCTCCTCGTGCCTGATGGCGAGATGAGTGTGATACTCAGATCTCCTCTGTGGCGATGCTTCAGTGTGACGTTTATTTGTACATGTTCTAGTTTTCTTATCTCCGAGGCGGTGCTTGAACATGCTGAGGTATTCGCAGAAAGAATGAGGCTTCCCGAAGCTGGGATGAACCTGTTAGATTACAATATAGTTAAAACATAATAGGAACGGAAAAAAAAATAGGGAACAAGTTTTATACAGTAATTGGTAAGTCTGCTTCCCTTTTTTTGAAATTTCAACGGTGCTAGCAGAGCTGCAGCGAATCCTGAAGTGTCTCCCATGTTCAACTCATTCCTAAACCAAGCCGCTGGCTCCTTGCTAAATTCAAGTGTAGCCAGAGTGCAGTTTTCACAAACCTTGATGCAGTGTGTGCGGCTCCATGGCACAATCTTTGTCTGTCTACGTTCTTCCACGACAATGCTTTCTTCACCATTCTACTCACGTCCAAGCGCCCGAACCCAAATTTTCGGTTGTAACGCTTTCCTGCGCCGTTGATCTTCCATCCCTCATCCAAAGGACTCGTGATCTGAGATGTCTCCACAATAAGATGCTGTATGTCGCGCCATGTTAATTTAGGACTAAAGATAAGGGATAACTATTGAGTGGTTTACATAGACTGCTGTTCGAGCTCGGTGTCATTCCTGTCTACGACTTGGATTATGCTTACCCTCAGTGTGGGAAAGGTTATGGGAAAGAGCTTAATTTGCAAGTTGATAGCCCCTTTCCAGGCCATCTCTAGGCCTCCAAATCTTTTACAAATAACTGCACTCTTACTTTGTCTCTAAGACCAAAGCCAGCATTCCTGCGGCCAGCGGTGCTGCTGACGAGGTTCCCTTAAATACCTCAGAGCACTTATGATGTAGGTCCGTGGTTACCTTAGGACGTAAGGAACAAAGCAACAACGTGAGAGCAGATTGGGAATAGAGATTTCACTTTGTTGCGTATCAGGAATCAAAAGTTCTTTGAACCATTACATCGTTTTCATGCAATGATCAAACTGAACTGAGACAAGAGACGATAATCCTCTCGACTGAGATTAAAACAAAAGAAAAAACAAAAAGTGAAATCAGTTTGGTGGGGCATCTTCTTCACTTGTAGGGAATATTGGGATATAACTGAGAGGTCGTTCGAGCCGGCAAGTAAAGACTCATACGGTTTGTACAAGTTTTTAAAGTTGTCGTTTACGTTCTCCCTTTAAACTTAGCTTTCTTGGCAACTCACAACTTTGTTTTCTGTCGTTTCTCTGTGAGATCCTCCAGAAAAGGTTACCGCCAAGGTAGATGCACAATTCTCTGTGTAATACGTTGAGAGCCCGTGGTCGCTTATAGCGCCAATTGAAATGGTGTATATACTAGTTGTGTAACCATCGCAGTTACAGTCGTCATCTGTAAGGCCGCCATTACCTGTCGCCCACACATAGATGTTACCTTTGCCGCCACGACCCTTGAGAGGGAGACAGAAGGAGGCGATTGATCAGTTCCTACTTATACTTCTCATTATCATGATTTAAAAAGACCAAAACGAAAAATCAGGACATGGAGAAAGTTTTGAAGTGGATCAGTCGTGGAACACAAGCCTGAGGACTTTGAGATACCACTGACGACTAGCCTTTCCACATTACGCCGATTACTGAACATTTTAAAAGGCCTCTGAACATTTCTTGTCCATTACTTATGTCTTCCGCCTTGTACTGTGCACTCTAATTGAAATCAGTGTTTTAATAGACAGCACCGACTAAACTGGTTTGTGGAGTCACCGAGTACAAAAAATAATTTTGATAATTTTCAATTTTGATTAAATTTGGCAGTAAGTTTAAGTATTGATCCTGCTCTTAGAAATAGGGAAACACTTAAAAACGCCATGATCGGAGTAGACATTAACTGTTACTACTGCCTTTGCCTGGATAGAACCACCTCATGGGCAATCTGGTAACAGTGCTCAAATTTCTAAATCCAATTCAAAATGGGAAATTCCTAACTGTACCCGCTCAGCGCCTATTTGTAGCGCCTTACTGGCCAAGTATCCAGGTTTCCCAAATCTCTTTCCATCGTCCTTAGGACCCCAACAGCAGCTGTAGATGTCGATGTAATCTGAACGGTAACTAAGAGAGCTTCCTTCGAGCGTGTCCGTAGCCTTGCCATCTAACATGCGTATACCTGAATTATTCAGAGGATAAAATCGCACGTAAGTGTCAGAAGAAAGGATTAGTTTTTTTTTTTCAGGACACACACACACACACACACACACACACACACACACACACTCTCTCTCTCTCTCTCTCTCTCTCTCTCTCTCTCTCTCTCTCTCTCTCTCTCTATCTCTCTCTCTGTGTCTGCTAGTGAAATGTTAGTACTCTTAGATTTCATCAATACAAATTGTTCTCTCGGTCGACATCATGTCGCAAGGACCAATACTGATGGATTCAGTCAGGATTTGTCGATTTAAATACGATTCTCCTCCCTAGAAGAGAAATTCATGCAAACGAAAATCCATCAAAAGCCTCACCTCCGATACTGGCGTTGAAAGACACCCCCACACCGCAGATGCCGTTATCGGCCTGGGCTGCAACTTCCCCTGCACATTTTGTGCCATGGCTAAATTAAACAGATAATGCACTGAGTTCTTTGTGCCCTAAATGGGCCTGACCATAAGTATTACTGACTTAAGTGGCAACACACCTGTCGAGTTACGCGACATTAAACAACCTGCAGATGAGTTCAGTTCACTGGCAAACTACAGCCGCCGCCCCCTCAGTCATACACCTGCCTTGCCGATCGAACAATTTTTGTGAGCCGTGCTTGTTCTTCATATGCGTTTCATTAAATTTGGAGGATAGTCTACTCAACAAATTCTATTGGACGGTTATAAGTTACCGGTTGTCAGGCTCACAGATTAATGCGCGTTGATGTAAGAAACTTGCACAAACTTCATTTTTACCAGTTTTCCAGGTTTTCATCACGAGGTTTTGGATCTCCATCAAAGTCGTTGAAGTCAAAACTTGCGTCAGGATCCTAAAGAAAGCAAGGTAAAGGCCGGGGTCAAAACGCTAAAATTTCGCAAAGCAAAAGCCTTTCCGCCGTAACTGCCCTTTTCAGAAAGATATCTCTTGTTGAGGCCAGAGGTACGGAACTGTTTAGGCCCCGATCGTGTTGTGATGCACACCAGGAACGGGCGCATGAACCGATCAAGATCAAAAGCAGTAAATGTCATTTTACCGCCAACAGCAGCGGCTATGTATATGTGCCTTCCCTTGATTGCGCTCCATTATGTTAAAACAACCAAACTTTCGATTAAACCTTCCATCCGTTAAAACAACAAGAAAAGGCCATATAACCATTTCGTCGCTGTTTTTCTTGGAAATAAACTGACGGGCTCCACATTACACTGGACTTCCTGTTTAAGGGAATATAAATACCGAGAAGTATCCACTGTAGTTCAGTGCTTCCCGAGAAAAAGACGGCCTTTGCGTCCTGAAAAACTGTGACGATGGTTCCTGTGGCTTATGAACGAGACCCCACTCGACCCATATCCTTTCCCAAGGGTCACACCCAAACCTGGAACAGGAATGAACTTACATAGTTGTTTTTCAGATCGGGGTGAGTATGGTCCACTCCTAGAAAAGAGAGTGAGATGGGGTAATCATTATGCAAAAATGGAAGAATTATACCACTGTCAAAAGACTGGAACTGAATCAACTGCTGTTTGGTTATTAAGAATGTTCTTCAATGCAACTGAGTATCTTGCAAGCAACAATTACTCTATCACACTGGGACAGTTATACAGCAAACCGGCGCAAACGGAGGTAACGACTGTTGCGCAAGGTCGTTTGAACTAGAAAACACCAACCACTAGGCTGCTAGCGTAATAAAGAAGACTCTCGCATACCGTATTTTATCGCTACCAGATGTGTTTCGTCGCTGGTCACCCATCATATCGATTATCACCTCTAGATTTACGCTCCCTCAGTACTCACCATCATCCAATATAGAAACCACGACCCCATTGCCGGAATAACCTTGAGCCCAGACTGGTAATACGTTGATATCAATTCCGCTGGGACCAGAAGATTGGCCAATGTTTTGCTGGGAGTAAAGAAGTCCAGAAATAACAAGATTTCAGTCTCTTTGTCATGTAGTCAAGACCACGAAACGAAATGCTTTTTCGTATCTATTATGTTTATCACACTTCTAGTTATTTTGCATCACGGATTCTGTTGACATTTTACAAAATTGCAAAAGCCCAAGATCCGCGTTAGTCATCCGAGTAGCCTGCGTAGCAAGCGTTCCTTACGAGCGAAGATTTCCGTATTATGGCTGTATGAAAATTGGGAGCTCCTCTCCCCACAAGGTAATTTCATGTCAGCCTTTGCAAAGCATTCCTATTCTTTAGCAGAACGTGTATTCGAATTCATCGCTGAATTTGAATGAAGCGTCGTGTCAAAATCAGTCAGTGCTTTTATTCACTTACAAGATACCATTGATCTTTGTAGAAAGGATCGCGGATTGTCACAGCGGTATCCCGTCTCAGTCTTTCAATCGATCTCTGCACCAACTCATCTTCGCCAGGTATGACGTCACGCTTGCTCCGTTCCAGAATCCTTTGCTGTTCAACCCATTTCACCTGAGATTCAGAATTGTTTGTGTCGCGTTATGTTCAAGCGACATTAAAGTATTTAGAATGCAAGGCCTCTGCTATGCGGAGACGCAGGACCATTCTGCAGTGACTGCCTCCCACGGACTGTCTCAAGGTGGTCTCCTTCGCAACCGTCATTTACTTTAACGATTGACTGACAATTCAAAGATCACTGGACTCTGAAGATGATTTCCATTCGATCAGGTTTCCGAAACATCAATCAGTGTCATCAACACTTGACACCGTCCTTCTCAGGACTCCACTGACCCGAAAGATCTTACTTTATCAGTGTAACACCTTCGTTACCATCCTGTTGGACCGTATTACCCGAATTCGGATTTATTGTAAAACAAATTTATTGTCATAAAAGGCAAAAAAGCGGTCACGTGGCAGTGGGCAATTTAAGTCGAATTTTTTGCCCATATAAACAACGTGATTTTGAGATCTTTTAACACGTCTTAGCAACGCTTCGGTGGAGCCCAACCAGACCGCCGGACTGATTGCATGAAAAGACCGCGAAACAAGATCCATTTTTAGAGTGGACTCGATCAAAAAACTTGTCCAAACTTTTCAACCAATCACACTTATGCAAGACTAAAAACCATGTGGGACTTTGCACTCTCGTTTTACCGCCCTTGGCGTGGGTTGTGTTTACTTGCTTTGCACATTGAGTGGGCAGTAAAACCAAGTTACTTGAGGTTGGCTGAATGGAATATATCGTATTTCCATCAAGACCTAATTGGCTTTGTAATCACTTTGGTTTTGCTTTACGACATTAAACTGAAAAAGGCTCTTAAAACCTGAAATTGTTGTTACCAACTGAGAAAAAGATCAGTTGACGGTGTACTGAAAGGAAGCATTTGAAAAGTTATTTCATGAAGCCGGGATAGCGCGATAGGCGTTTACTTACATGTGTTACTTTGGATACATCTATAAAAGTCTTAGCCAGTTGGTTTCGAGTCATCAGGGAAACTGATGGACTTCTCCGTTCGAGTTAAGTTGTCTGTAGTCAGTGTAGCTGCCTGCACGATTGTGGATACATAGCACTGACAGAGACAGCGAACAACGCGGAACGCAGAATGCCGGGGTACCAGTTTACCAAGACATCGCAAATGCTTAAGTTAATTAAACTCTCGAAAAGAAAATTTAGCAATAAACGCGGAATTCCTGCGTTTGTCATTTCGAAGTAAGCTCTCTGTACTTGCTTTACCATGCATCGTTGGTTGCGGGTAATAACAGGCATGTTCATTTCGAACTAAAACACGCCCCCTGACTAGTCTCAAATTCACTAAACAATCATTGAAGTGACAGCAGTATAGTTTCCAAAAACTAATTACAAAAAGATTGGTTTACAACGGAATTAAAACGGCTTGTAGGGGCTTTAAACGACTTTCACTGATAAGACATTTTCTTCTTTCACGAATGGCCAGTTTTTGTCACCGCATGGATTAACCGGCTCAGGTTCCGCTCTCTTGACTATCACCGTGTATGAGTAAAGTCAGTGAGCAGTTAACAAAACAAGAATAAATCTAAGGAACCATGAATTCGCAAAAATGTTCTTAGAAAGAAAAAGAATCACTAAAATTTGGAAACGTTTGGGGCTGTCGACATAAGGGTCGAAATACACTGCCTGTGGCCAGCCGATTGTAATCACTTTTATGTTGACTTCCCGCAATAAACAATTGTCTTAAATTGATATAAAATCCACCCGTAAAGCGAAAATAATGAAAAGAAATGAAACCATACCCGGGGCTCGGATAACAAGGTCTCTATATGTTCGTCCAAGCTTCTTCTCGACCTTTCTCTGACATTGTGTTTGACAAAGTGGTAGTACCCTGGGAGACTTCCTATCTGAAGATCACAATAACAACATTTACATGTTTAAGGTAGTTGATCCTTAAAATGTGACATGATTTCTGGTACCCTGTCCTCATAACAAAAAAACGGGTTGTCGTTTGCGCTGACCTCGACTAAACAATCAACTTAAGCGTTTGAAGATCCTAGCAAAATTGAACCTCCTTCACAAATACAGCCGGGTCAAACAAGTCTAGTTGGTATCTTCGCACCGAGAGCAAATGTGAAGCACTAACCTGACCCTGGTTGACAAAGCCATGTTTTTGAGCGATGTTGCTAACTTCTTCGATGTCATCATTGTCTATGTGAACCGCCCAGGAGTTTGTAAAATGGATGACCTCGTCGCTTTCTTCGTTAGCGGTCGCTAGGACAAACAACACCAGAAGAAAGACGACCTCCGAAGCTTGCATATCGATGAGATAGACATTGGGAATAGGGTCTGTTATACCCTGGGAGCGACTAATCGAGGTTAAGTGCCGGCGTCATTTTTTATTCTTACTCAATGAAACTTGAGCCTCGTTTTGATTCGCCCCTGAGTTTGTTATCAGACACTTCAACTTGCCATATATGGTAATCAATAGAAAAGCGCGCGAAAAGCAGAAAGTTCTCGCAGCCTGCTGAGTGAAGCACAATAAAAGGAACGAACGGATTCATGCAGTTTTTCTCTACTTTCTCCGGTTCAATAAAAACCAAATTTGTTTAGATATGATTTGGTTTGATTCAATTTGTAGTCTACCCAATTAGTAGAGCACTTGTGCTCGTCTATATAAGCTTGGGACATAAATAAAGTTGTTATTGTTATAATTATTGTTTATTGTTATTTATCTTGAAAAAGACCGTACTGGAATGTTTGAAGCGATTCAATGCCGCAACTCAGTTAAGGGCCGGGATCCCAGGGGCATGGCTCCCGGAGAAATATCTGAAACAACTCTA
>BLFK01000250.1:1323988-1360320 GCA_014634185.1 Astreopora myriophthalma | reverse complement strand
ATTTATGCTTATTGAAGCAGAAATGTGGTATATGATCCAAAACATACCGCATTAAAGGCACGAGAGCCATAAATCAGTTTTTGCGGACGTCTCGGGAAACAGGCTTTGTCACTAAAAATAACTTTACTGAAATTCACATATCCCAAAGGCTAGTCCGGGTGTTTCCCTCTCTGTCCCATTATCTTCTCTTGCTTTCCTTCATGTCTGTTCCGAAGTAAACTTTCGTTATATCTGAAAATCCCACTCACTTCGCTTCACAAGCTAAGTTACCCCAAGCTGATTTACCTTTTGCTCGGTCAAGATTATCAAAAGATGACAACCTACTGGAGTACAGGGTAAATAGAGCCTTTTTCGCTTGTCACTAAGAGTTCACACCAGAGTTAAATTTCAAAAAGTAAGCCATGTGGTTAAGTTTATCAACTCGCATGGTCCTGAATGATAGAGTGGTTATCAGTTGAGTGTCGAAAGTAATTACCCGATCGCTTTGTTTGTCGTTTTGGTTGGCTGTATGATTGAATAATAAAACTTGCGCGAACTTTTCAAGCAATCAGATGTTACTTGCTTTGAATTATCTTAATGCGCCCACGTCGCGAACACCGTGATACACAGTGTAGCATTGTATAGTTCTTTTTAGAATACTGTTTACTCATGCATAGCTGACTGTAAGGCACTTCACAGATAGATAGCCCATTGCAAAAACGTGAGAGAACTCGTCGAAAAGAGTACGGTTCTTTTTCATTTGTTTTAAAAATTATGAGTCAAATGAAAGAGCACCGAAACTTGAGAGTCTTTACCAACAATAGAAGTATTTAGAATGGGAAAATGGTAAAACAGGAGCTCTTCCAATATCACCTAAAATAGAGAGTTTGTATGGATTGGGTAGACAGGCACAAAATTATAAGGGTTTGTATGGAATTTTGCAACTTTTGCAAGTCTACCATTTGGCCAATTTTCTGCCGAAAACTCTCAAACTTGGGTGGGTAGCTCCTCATTCCATAAAATTTCAGTTGAAAAGTTTAGATTTTCAATCTAACCAATACGAGAAACTCATCCCAGTCCTCTCACGTTTTTGCAATGGGCTGTGCTTTCGGTTGGATGCATCATACTATATATGTTTGTCACATTATAATTTGCCATACATGACAGTCCTACTTTTGAGGATAGTACATACAGACCGCTGATGTCGGACATTTCGCGGGCGCTCTCCTAAATCCAACATGGCGTCTGGTGCGCGTTTTGGAGCACGGGTTTGCTGCCGACTTCACACATCTACATACTGCTTTACACGAACTAGAAGGCTTACCACCAACTCTGTGACATGCCTATCTAAGTGCCGGTCATTATGTGCTATGAATACGGTAGGGATCCCTCTCGATTCCGTGGCAGCTACTCCCGCTCAAAGTACGGTTTTTTCGCAATCCCCTACCTAGACGCCCACCTATGTAGTTGCGTGAAAGTTGTAAGATTTGTACACCGCATTTGTACGTAATTTCAGTCATGATGAAAAGAAGGTGAAGAGATCCATGAGCCCAATTCAAATCACATTGTAATTACTTACAGCCGAAAAAGTTCCCGTAGGGGAACTTGTAGCAAAGTGTCTATGAAGTTATGGCTCATCCCTTGGTGTAAAAACCTGTGAAACTCATGGATGATGTAAGACAAAGAAAACAAAGGAGCGAAAAAAAAAAAAAGAAGAAGAAGTAACATGAAACAATAACCTAACCTTACCATGAGCTAACAAAACAAAGAAAACGTTTCGCAGGTTTTTACACCGAGGTAAACTCAAAGTTATGTACTGGGTGGAGTTTTTTGGATTTTCATTGATTTATATGCAGCTGTTAAAAATTTTGCGTCAAGTCACTATAGTGGAGCACCCTTTACAATTCTAATTCTTCAGTGTAGCCTATAATACCTTCCTAAAATTACCTTTGATTTTTATTAGGTTTGTGATTTCAAGGTTTCTCAAAAGCGGCTTTACACAAATGAAAATAGGGCAGGGTTTGAAGATCCTTTCTCTGTGATGACGCAGGATGTCGTAAGTTTATTTCTATGTACAGAATTCAAAACTCTACTTTTGACTTTTAATCCTCAGGACTGAGTTATACTTATGCTTAGTAACCCTAACCCTAACCCTGACCAAAAAGAAATAATAATATCTTTAAGTATCACTGTTATTATTGTTTGAAGCAGGGTTATTGGGATAAATACCATGGCAAGCTATAGGTTTTTATATAAGCCTTAAACGAGTGTAAGTGTTAACCCTGACTTGAACAACTTGGCCCTGAGGTTCCACCATGAGAAAAAGAATTTTGCAAGCATCTTTTCATTGACCTAGGCTTAATCAGCTTTTGAGTAGTTCTTCATAAGCACATGTTGGGATTAAGTACTGTATGCATAGTGCAATTCATATTATTGTATATTTTCACTGTCATGCAATAAAAAGTAAAATCCAAAACCTTTCAATGAAAGAAGCCAAGAAAATGAAATGCTCGAAAAAGATAAACAACTTTTCCAAGTCTTGAGTCTGTGTGGTTCATCGCTCTGAGTTATTTGTCACATGATTTTGTTTGAGTAGAGATGCCATGTTGGTGTTCCACCAAAGGACACCAATATGGTGGCAGGAAGTCAACAAAAACATCATGAACTCAGTGTGTGATGAGAGCACTTTCTTTTCGCTTGTGAGCTAAACTGCATGACCATAATTGTGTCTTCTACTGCTTTTAATGCTTAATTTGCTAGAAATCACAATGAGAGACCGTTTCTTTTAAACCGTACAGCTTTGTTGTGGCTACTGTCTTGGTGTCACGCAAAGCAAAATTTCAAAAACCCAAAATGCTGTGTTTTCAAAACAAAAAATGCTACGGGGCCTAAAAATGGGAAAAGGGTTTATTTCTAGGTAATAATATTTTCCATCTGGTTTTGATTAAAAATTCAGAAAACCTCACGGCTTTGATTTTAAAATTTCATGTCAAGTGAAAAGGCTCTATTAGGAAGGGTTCAATTGATTCCGTTATGCATATTTGTTTCATCCTCAGCAGGCAGATAATCTAAGCGAAACTGCTGCCAGTGGGGATACCACAGGTTCTGAATTAAATGAAGGCCCAGGTGAAGATTTTATGTGATTCATGTATGGGTTTTCGAGAATAATTCGTTCAGATTCGACTGCACAGAGGGGAAGGCCATCCAAATAAATGATGGTATGACCCTTGGAAAGGATCATGCCTTCTAATTTTTACAAGACAAGAGAGGGTCAAGCCTTTTGCTGCTATTAGTACAGTGTGTGCAAATCAGGGGGGTCATTGGCAGAATGATTTAAAGGAATGGGGATGGCTATGAAAATTAGTTTTTAGGCAAATAGTTACCCAGCCCAGGCTCCATCTTGATCTTTCAGCTTCCACTTCCCTTAACAATGTATCAGTATATTAATATAGAATATATATATATATATCATTATATCAATATACCACAAGTGCCATGGCAAGTAAAAGCATTTCTGGTGACTAAATTTGTGAGGATGGTTGCCAAATTTGCAACCTAATCTTCTGGCTGTTTTAATCTGTTTTTTATTACTTGCATACAATTATAATAGACACATTTACCTGCAAAAGAAAATAATAATTGCTGTTCCTATCTTTCTTCATTGTATGTGTCTATTTCATTGTAACCTTATGGGGCCAATGCCATTTTTGAGTATGTGGAGAGGATGCTCTACTTGGTCAGTCAGATAAGGGACAGGTCTCGGGTTAAAAACCTGACAAACCTGAAGACCTGACACCACAAGTCAAGTGACGTATACAGACCCACTGGTATTGGCCCCAGCTTGACCCCTCCAGATTCTCTGTGGGCACCCCGCCTTGAAAAACATATCTGGGACACTGGTCAGTGGTTATCCCCATCAGACATGTAGCCCTCTATATTGTGTAACAGAAGAAAAGAGACTTTTTTTTAGGACCGGTGACCAAATGTTTTTGGCACGGTTTTTGATGACCTCTAGAACAAATCGAGTGTGGAGCAGTGAATCTTGAAGTTCAATAATACACCTATAGGTAGCGTGTATAAGAATCTCTGTGTTGACCCAATGGATCCCAAGCTAAAAATATTGTTTATTGTTTTGTCTTCAGATCCCGGAATGCAGGAGCTTTTAGCTAAATATGAGCGATATAAACAGTGGCTTGCAAAGATCATGGGGAAAGATCCAGAGACATTCAGTGAGAAAGACATAAAGGTAATATTATAAATATATAACTGCAAACAAAATATTGATTGTACTTCTCTAGGTGCTGGATTACTGAGGAGGGTTTTTGAAACCGTGATGTCCACTTATGTCCAGAAATGTAAGTTATTAGATGCGCGCTCAATTTTGATATCCATCATGAAGTGTCCCATTACGTCTAGGCATCTAGTGCCTATTTCTAACAATAAGGTTAGAGTTTGTGTTAAGGTTATTTCTAGGCTGGGATGAATGGAACTGTTTATGTTTAGTTGAAAAGCACAGTTTGGGGGACACTTTGTGACGTTTATTGCCTGTGTTTCTCAACACAAGTCATGTTGAAGTTGAGAAGAAGAGCAAAGGGGACACTTCGTGATGCTTATCGAAATCGGAGTGCATCTCATTACTTGCATTTCTGGACATATCTCGTAAGGGAAGGGAAATTCTAAATTCAACTCAAGACAATGGAGGGTTAGATTGCAATATGTTGTATTGTTTAAATTATTGAGTAATGTTCAATTCTTCATTTTAATTTTAGGAAGCTCTTGAATACTTGATGCCCTCAGGACTGTATGCTAAAGATGCTAGACCAATTTTTGAGGTAAAGGAAGTTTTAGATCAGCAACTGGCAATTTTGATGGCACACACTTATCTGTATCTTTTATTCTTTTGTGGGATTTTTGTGTGAGCAGCATATGCTTTGTGGCTGAATTGATGGAAAAAAACATTAGCCAGACAAGGCTGTTTTACTGTATATTTAAATTGTTCCTCTCAAGCAAGCAATTCAAGGAAAACACCTTTCACTTATTAACCTGGAAAAGGATGAAACTGAACAGGATTTTCAGAAAGACCGAAAACATCGGAAGGAAATTCCATTGCATGATAGTTCTATGTAGGATAAAAAGAAAGCCTGTGCAGGGCTCAAATTTAATTTTTGGATCACTAACCCTTCAGGTTAATAGACATCTTTTTTACTAACCAAATTATAAAGTTTGGTATCCAAGCTCACAACTTACGATACAGTATCTCAAATATTGAACATTTTGTTAATAATGACTAGAACAAATTAAAGAGTAGTTGAAATTGCATGGTGACCTTAAAAAACGTTGATAATTAAGCACCTATTTTATTTCCCTCTAGTTTACCTTGAAGAGACCAGCATGAGCACATTCAGCACATTCTCTAACAACACATTCTACAGCACATTCTCAAACAACAGCTTGAGTTGATTCAGCAAATTGAGTATTCTAAGTATTCCTCTGAAAGTCTGGTCTACGTGCTCTTTGTCCTCAAGTCCACCAATGAATAGCTCTCTGGGGATCAAATACATCAAATGAACGACCATTGATTGTCATCCTTAGCAGCATGTTGAGAATGTCTGTCTCGAGACAGGATTTCCAATCATTCTTCACTCTCTTCAGTGCTGAAAATCCTCGCTCCACAGTTACAAGTAGCAGGATGAGTATTATTTCTACAAGCATCAATATGTTAATGGGAAATTGATCCTTAAAGGCAGTGAACATTCTCTGCCATGAAATGAGGGGATCTAAATGCCTGAAATTGTTTGCAGTGACACAAGCCTTCAGAGCACTCCACTCTCCAGCTACAGCTGCAAAGTCAAAATCATTCCTCTCCAAAGCTGATCTAAAATGCTGAACCAAGAAATCCACTTTTGCCTCCCCATATGCTGCTAGGTCTTCTACAGATTCTGGCCAAAATCTTCCCAGCTGCAAGAACTGGCGGATCCGATAAAGTTGTGTCCAGATCCCCACATTAGACAAACTTGTCTCCAGGGCCTTAGCACTCAAAATGGTTGCAAAGTTCTATTCAACCTTTATTCAAAAAGTTCTAGTCCTGCAAAGGGGTGCCATCATGCAAGAGGTCTAGCTAAATAAAATTGATTAAAAAGAGAATAATGATAGCCTTAATAAAATCCCTGCAAATTATTTGAGACAGAAAACAGTCTCATGCAAGATAACAACACATAAACCGTTCCTAAAAGTTAACAGTTATTTGTGAAAAGGTTATTTCAATAAACGTAATTTAAATATGTAAGAAAATTTTTCCTAACCATGTCGGGTTAGTTGGACACATTTTTAGTAAACAACTGTTGAAAATTACAATCCGTTGGTTAACGGGTTACCGTTTATTTCGAGCCCTGCTGTGCAAAGTAGCAGAAGTGGAAATCGGAATGAAGGAGTGTTTGTGAACATGTCTGCTTCTGCGGTTTGGAGGATGCAGATTGTCACCAGGGTTAACTGCAACTAAGTTCTGTGTGATCTTGTACATCAAGGTCAAGCGAGCATCCACTCTTCTCTGCTCTAATGTTGGCCAATTAAACTCTTTAAGCATCTCTGTCATGCTTGCTGATTGCTGATATCTCCCCAGTGCCCACCTGGCAGCCGGATGCTGGACTGTTTCTATATGATGGGAACCATTGTTTTCTATGCCTTGTTGTGGGTCCCACACGGAGCTACGGTACTACGGTAGCTGAGGTCATAAAATTGATGTGCATGCCTTGATTGTTAGAGTAGGCGAATTTACTCTCAGATTACGCTTAAGAAATCGAAGAGTGCTGTTTCCCTTTGCAGTGGTTTTGCCAATGTGGGTGTTCCATTTCAGGTCATGGGATACATGAACACCAAGGTACTTGGTAGGCTGTAATCATGCCCTTGCAAGGGCATGATTCATGATTGTTACATGTACACCGTAACTCTACAGGTGCTGGTTGCTGAGAATGCAGAAGTATTTTGTTCCATTAACTTGTTTCTCCTATCTTTCTTCACAGGACCCCAGTAGGCTTTATCAAAAAAATGGTAATGAACTAAATTATCAAGTGGTACACTGTACTGTACCAAATAACTGTTATAAGCCAAGAAATGTGAGACATTTTCCTCATTCTGTAGAAGAGTGCCTTTGTTTACGATAAGCTCTTGATGTAGCTACAGAAACATCAACTGTTTGAGTGTGATTTTGATAAAACTAATACAGTTTCACTTGCATGTCTGTGAGATTAGATGCCACAGTGTACATCGAATCTGTATTTTATTTTATTTTATTTTTGTAGCCACACTTTTGGATAAAAACAGTCGACCTCTCCATGCAGCTTTCTTCACTGGCCAAATTGGCTTCCATGACTTGTTGTTTGTAAGTACATTTATGTTTTATTGAGAAGTTAGCCTGTGTAGCAGGCAGTTTTGTTGAATTTTCCACGCTTTTCCCACTGGAGTTGACATCCAAACGATCAGTTGAATGTAATGGCTGCACAACAACTGGAACAACGTCAAAAGAGAAGGCGAAGGGGGAGGGGGCAAGGAGAACTTGTGGACTGAGATTGATCAAGTGCATTACTTTTACCCCTCAAATGATTCAGTCAGGAAATAATAATAATAATAATAATAATAATAATAATAATAATCACTTTATTTAAGTCTCAGGTTATCTAGCTGAGCACGAGTGCTCTACTAATTGGGAAGACTACAAATCAACTGAAATCAGAACAAATCAAATCAAATGTTGGTTTTTGTGGAGAGGGGAACACCGGAGAACCCGGAGAAAAACCTCTCGAAACAGAGTAGAGAAACCAACAGACTCAGCCAACATATGACACCGAGACCGGGAATCGAACCCGGGCCACATTGGTGGAAGGCGAGCGCATTCACCACTGCGCCAACCCTGCTCCCTGTTGATTTAGATAGCTGGATAAATAAACTGGATTCTATTAATGTAATTAAAGAATGCCTGGTAGTAGGTCGGTCAATTTCAATAACATAATAAAATTCATATTTGACATCAAGCCCTTAAGGAATAAAATCAATACCATGCGCTAGCTTTTGAGGAATAAGGTGATAATTATTTGACATGAAGTTATTGATTATCATTATTGATAATCATTATTGATTATCAATAATTGATGTCACTTTGTTAGGAAATTTATCAACAAGCTGCAAACTTAAATGCAGATGAACAGCCAGAAGTAATCGACAAAATGAGGACAAGTGAAAGTCAAGCAACAGACCCAGACTCAAAATACTCGGACTCTGATACGGATTCAAGTAGCGAGTCAGACTCAGAATCCAGCTCGGACTCTGATCTGGATACAAACAAAGACTTGGAGACAGACACCATGCCAGACTTGGACTGGGATGCAAGCTCAGGAAAAATTTACCATCAGTCTGACAGTTTAGATGGACAGGGCACCAAGGAAACTAAAAAGTACTTGTAAATAGAATTATTGTGTGAACTCCTTTGGTTTTGTCGTGTAAAGAGGCAATAACCCACACACTGTTTGTAAAGACTAGAGGACGTAGTTCTCGCTGTTGTGGTTTAGCCTGTACTTGAGGTCACCCTTCGGGGATCCCATGTCCGATTCTTATTACTCCATGGGCTCTCTGTCGCTGAATTTCTAGACCAAGTGAAAGAAAACTATAACTATATACAAATGATAGTGGTAGTGCAAAATTCTGTATGCTTATGCAACTTCACCATATAAATGTTTTACTATGAAGATGAATGGAGGTGATATTTTCAGTCATTCCTTTGTCTTCTCTTTTTCACTTTTGTGTTTAGTACAAAGCCTGCAAGCCATCCGAAGATGAGGTGGATCGGTAAACCAGAGCTGGAGAGAAAAATAAGGGAAAGATTGACAGACAAAGAGGTTGGAGGACTTAAAAGATGTGACATCCCATGTGAAAACGTACACTAATGGCCATCTGATCGATGGGGAAAAGCCGTTCACTAGCCATTCACAAACATTGAGTGGGCTTTCGAACGGTTTCCTTTAATATCCGTTGAAACATTTTACATTTTTTCCAACAGTTAGCTCATTTGTTCAAAAAAATTTACATTTGTTTGCATGGCTTCGTTTACGGGTTAGTTATTCTGTTAGAAAAATCAAAATAATTGCAGGGTTTCATACATTGAAATTTCGCCCATTTGAAGATAGAGAGGAACAGTATAGCACCCGAAATACATGTATGCTTGAATTGTTTGGGCGCTTTAGCGAAAAACACGCCATTTCAAAAGCAAGAAAAGAAGTTGCGTGGGCCCTGACAAGGCAAAGCTACAGTTAAGATTCCACATGTCAAGTTATAGAAAATAAACAAAGTAGACATTGTCTCTTATTGGTCATTTATTTAAGATCTGAAAGGGGACGCTCTTTAGCTTGTTTATTGATCAGGAAAGCATGCGACCTGTGGAATCTGACTTGTACTTTCAGGGTTGTCAAGAAGCGCCTGCTACTTTCATAGTTTCGATGGCTACAATTCGCTGGTAAAAGGAGAAAAACGTAGAGAATGTGGGGGCCTACGGCCCACCACAACCGTCTACTTTCTTTAATTCGCTTCTACTTAAAATGTGTTTTGACAACCCTGTACCTTAGCCTCCATACATGGTCCCTGCGTTAATTATTTTCCGTGCTTCTTGCTATTGTTATGGTAAAAAGTATGAGTTGCTGTTTGAGAAATAGGTTAATATTGCCTTTCCTTATGATTGTAGTATGATGTTATCGTTCATCGGCTAAAGAGACTCGCGAGTCACCCGAATGCAGAAAGAGCGACCCCTTTTCTGCTTCAGTTTCTACATGTTGTCCCAGTTGAGGGAATGAGAGCTGCAGAAAAGACGGTATGCACAATTATGGAAATAATAACAACACGCTCAGGTTTTTCAGGTTTCTTTATATTTCACAATACTTAGAGCCAAATAAATACAGGTATAAAATAAATAGAAATAGTTACTAGATATTACATTGATGGGCTGCATGCGTAATCGTCATAAGTGAATTCCCTCTGTATCTTATAAACGAAAGCGTTTCTAAGCATGAAACCTTTTCATTCCTTTTTCCTCTCTTAACTTGAAAACTACTTCAAAGACCGGGCTTCTAAACTAAGCAGATCGCAGTTTTACGAATGGCTTTTGGGGTTCGAAAAGTTTTCAGCACTTTCGAGAAACTGGCCCCCAAGAATGCATGTTCCTAGCTCTAGGGCCTTCCTATCTCTGAGCTAGGAAGACTCTGTAGCGAGAAGCATCCTAGCGCTGGGGCCAATTTTAACGTTTTGTATGTGACCCGTATACAGAAAACATATGTCACTAGGGTGATCCGATCCCCGGGTTCTTCCTGCAGCTAGGATCTTCCTCCCGACCCTCAATACAAACGCCCCTTGCAGGGGCGTAGCCAGCCATTTTTTTCCATTTAAGCCCAAGTTGTACGGCGTAAGTCGAGTTCATCAAATTTTGCCGACGTCCAACGTAGGGAACAGGTGGTCTTTCTAAAAATTCTTGTTAAGCCCGTGCTTAATGGCTTAAAGGCTAGCTACACCCCTGCCTTGAATTAAGTTATATAGGGTGGTAATGGTGTTTGTTGTTCATTATACGTTACAGTTAAATGATCAAGGAGAGGCGGTTGCAGTAGGTAATTTGAATCGATCTTTTCTGTTTCGTTAATTTCTGCTCTTTTTAACGTAGCGGAGTTATTGTTTTGCAAAGCAATGGTTAACATCAAGGTTCGCATAGAAAGTGGTGGCTTTTTGGGATTTACGGTTTTCCAGGCTTGTAAAAGTCAATGGGAAAGGATACCGCCAAATCCTTGTCATGTGCTCATCTATGAAGAAAATACACTCTTCAGCCAGCCACAAATAGAAATAATATATTCATCGGCGCCAAGCACCGGGAAACGCGAGTGACTAAGTCGCAACTGGTTTTAGTTTTGCATATTTTCGCGCTACTATGAGTTCGTGCAACATTTTTGATCAAATTACTGAGCAAACCAAAACTACAATTACTTGCGACTCTTGATTGAAAACTTGTCTGTGTGGCTTCCGATCTTTGAAGGGCATCGCAAACGTGCAGTTGCAGAAGTCGTGGTCAAGAAAGGCTTGGGGAATGTAACAATCAACAACACTCCTATGACTAAATACTTCAGAAGATTGGAGGACAGGTATATTGTATGCTATTAGATACATCCTGCATACCTCAGATAACTATTGAATGAATCAGCTTAAAATCTTTGTCCCATGCACAAAGGGAGCGAGAAGAACAGAAATGCGGCAGTTGATGCGCAGTCTCCTTCAAACTTTAGTCGCCGACGATTTACTCGCAAGCGCTTAATTAAGCCGTTGCAAATAGCAACTCTCTCTCTCGCTCCCATTTTCTTCCTTTCCGTGGGGGAGACCGAACTGGCCCTCACTCGATTGGACTGGAACGAGCATGCAATGGACGCTCGTGTGGGGAAAATCATGCATTCGGATCAGAAAATTCCTCCCATTCGTTGCTCGTTCTAGCCTCCATTCGATGTTCCTTGCAGCTTATTCTAGCCTGGGTGGCAGGCGTGCGAATGGGAAGGGGGAATTCGGCGCGATGAAATGCAGGGGAAGGGCGCGTGAGGCGCACGTGCGAAGTGTCTCTTTCCCTTTCCCGTCGATCGCCTGTCACGCAGGTTATGCTGGTTCTAATGCGAATGTGGACTCGAGTGGATCAACTCGATAAACCGTGTTGTGTTTTCTGCACGTGTACAGGAAACAAATCATGTACCCATTTTTAACCGTTGATGCAGTGGGTGAATATGATGTGGATTGTGGCGTCATAGGCGGCGGAACATCAGGTCAGCTACAGATGCTCGAACCCTTTTTCTCCCTTGCCGTTGAACCTCAGCTTACTTTAGTTGTTATCCTTCAAAGCGCTGAAATTGGTCAATTTACGGCACCAGAAAAAACAAACAAGCCAAAAGCAGGGCATCAACTGAAGGAACTTCATTTTTAATTGCAGTGTATAAAGGTGCGAAAAAACAATAATAAAAATACTGGGCTTGTGGGGAATTCGACTTGTACGTTACCCGTGCAGTCAAGCTTACGACCAAACTTGAGCCTATCATTTTGTTGGTCAGCAATGTTTACTCGTCCCATCAGTTTTATTAATGCTATTTCGCTACAAGTTCATACATCAGTATACTCATTTGTTGGTTTTATTTTTTAGGTCAAGCGGGCGCAATCAGACTTGCTATTAGCCGAGCGTTACTGAACTTCGAGGACAGTTATTTGGAACCGCTTCAACAAGGTTTGAGACCGGGTTATTACAGTACAATATGATTCAAATACACCACAAAGCTCCGTATAACTGCTAATTCCATTTAGTCGGATTAGGGCACAGCTCCATTGTTTTAACAGTTAGGGGCCCATTTTTTCTTTTCTGTTGTTTGCTTATTTGTTTTGCCTTTGTTAAAGGCTATTTAACCAGCGGCAAGAGCCTCAGCGAAACGTTTCCCCCTCTGACATGTTTCTTTTTGTTGACGTAGTTCACAGAAATCAGCTCGCACGTGGTCTTCCTGCAAACCTGAGGTTGTTTTAATAGGCCATTTCCGAATTGCTGTTTGCCCCTGGTTCAAAACGAGTCTTGGTGCTAAACCATTCAAATGATAATGAAATTGATTTGCATGAAAATACACAACTCACTTGCATTTGAATGGTTGTGCACCAAGACTCGCTTTGAACCAGAGGCAAACAGCAATTCGGAAATGGCCTATTCCGTTCACCGTTTATGGTGCTAACGCACCTCGGTAGCCTGTTCCAAGCGTTTGGATTGTAAGGAGCGGCGAAAATTATCCCCAGACTGAATGATGTTGGGACCGAGCGGGAAAAGCGAGAAGGGACTCTCCGTATCTGACCTCGTTTTACTTGCTGGCAATCTTACAACCGAATTTGCGGCGGTTTTGAGGGTTGAAAGTAATCTTGAAATTCCTTTTGGTTTTGAATTACGACACAAAGCGATTGACCAGAAAAGTCTCTCGTCACTTTCTTAACCAATCAGATGAGCTGATTGGTCCACTTGATTGTCAACGTCTGTCTTGATTGGCTAAAGTAACTCTCTTTTTTGGTCACCCTATTGCCATGAGAAGACAACAAGTACAAGAGGTATATATTGTCAACAAAGCGGCTAAGTGGTCAAGTGCTTTCCCTTCTCATTATGTGCGTTTGCTTTGCGTTTTAGCTGGCTTGTTGATAAGAGATCCTCGCATTAAAGAACGGAAAAAACCTGGACAGAAGAGGGCTAGGAAGAAGTTCGCCTGGTAACACTATAATTCTTGTTTCGCCTGCAGCACGTTTACGCCATCTATGGCCGTTTTACGCCTGAGACGCGCGTATTGATCAGTCTGGGACGAATTTTTGGTCCGCCTGTTTAGTTCACATCCAGTTTAAAAATGGGCACGAAATGGCCCGATTATGCGTCTTGATGAGCTATCTTAGGAAGTGCGACTTGGAAGACGCACCAAAATAAATATAGGATACAGTAGACTCCCGATAACTCGAACCTTCAAGGGAAGTTGAAACAGGTTCAATTTATCGGGAATTGAAAAAAAAGGACCAGAAATAAGGACAAAATGGTGTTCGCTGTTTCTCTATTCATACAGTATACATTTTAATCAAATTTAATTATAGAGAAGTCGAGTGAAAACAGAACACTAAATTACTGTAGAAATCAGAACGTAGCGTAACCAACGACACCTGAACTGGACTGACACGTTTTGTGTAATGCAAAAAAAGACAAAGATTGCAGGGCTGCTTCAAAAGAAATTACCTGTTTTGGACTGCCGTACACTGTTTCAAGAGAAGCTATTATCCTCGATTTGGGTTCGAGTTAGCGCGACGTTCGAGTTAGCGCGAGTTTCGAGTTCGCGCGAGGTTCGAGTCAGCGAGGGTTCGAGTTATCGGGAGTCGACTGTAGTTCCGTCGTCCAAACGCAAAATCCTTCTTGTACCTGTCTTTAATCTAGACGAACGAAATAGATGCACTGCAAATGTTTGCTTGCCTAAGCTCGTTAACTAAGACCTTGGTTGTATTTACCCATTGCAGCTGGGGGCTGGTGGTACTTACGCCATGCTGTCTTCGGTTTTGTTTTCTAGGGTCCGAAGGTGAAGATGTTCAAGTTTCGTTTTTCACAGTGGTTGACAACCACAGACTCGAAGGGAAACGTGCGGAATAGCTGACCTCAAACCTCGCCTGTCAGAGCCCTGCCAGGAAAACCTTGAGCTGGTTTATTGCCAAGTGGATAGCAGGCTGACTCACCAGTCGGCGGAAACCAGCTTCTTATCACGGAGAGTGAAGGAGGCCACATGCATGGACGAAACTGGAAAGATCAAAACCAAACGTAGAGTGCACGAACGAGTGTAGATGACCGATACCTTTAATTGTCCAAGCTTCCTGCATCAGGATCATGTATCCAATATCACAGGCCAGCTTAAAAACTGGCAAAACGGACAATAAACAAATCAACAAAGAAACAATTAAACACTTAAACTGATGAAAATATATTGACTCAGCTCATTTCCAAAGCCACAGAATGATCATCGGATTCCATGGCCTCAGCTCAGTGATATTTCTTACTTCGTAGAAACATTCAGTGAAATGGCACTGTTTCGTTCTGAAATCTACGCCATTTTTGATTTATTCTACGTCAAGAGAATATAATGGCATTAGTTTCTCGTTTGTGTTTATTAAATGAGACAAAGTTCCACTTGGAGCTCGTTTCGTGTTACACTACCCTTCTTGTCGGCCATTTTGAGCTCAGGCTACCGCCTTCGTGACTCCAAATGACCCCGGCAGTTGTTGGGTTTGGGAGCAAGAACTTCCTCATTCTGCTCGAGTCGTTTAAAGGAAACCCAAGGGTTAATTTAATCGCGCAATTTTTCTAAAAACAAAATCGCAAGAAGGACTGAATCCAGTCCTTTTGAAAAGTCACATAGTATTGGCCTTCAGTTTCACAAACCAGCTCGAACGCAGGACGTTTAGCGCCAAACTGACACTTTGGTGGGAAGAAAATTATCGAGATAATCTGTAGTAACGGATGAAGATATAAGAATAGTGAGAAAAGCACTGGTTTATTTATTGGCCTCAGTTCAATCAAAACAGTGGCAAGATGTGATCGTACTGAAATATGCGGAAAGACCCGCGACCACATACGGAAGTCATGGAAACTACGTGAAGTTCCACCTCTACGAAAGCGTTGATTTGGACAACAAAAATTAACAGACACACAAATATGAATCTGACGGATTCATTGAAGTGTTCAAACACTTTTCGCTGTGAAAAATGGGGAGCGCAACAACTTACCCAGCCGTTGACCACCCAAAACAATAGTAGTAGAAATCAACAAAAAGAAAAATGAATCAAAATGACTAAAACAAATTGAGATGACAAAAACAATATTATTCACTAGACAAAACAAACAACTCAGTGGGGACTCGTCCACCAAATACTCTACAGGCGATCACGTGATTTGTTTATTCTGAATGTCACGTGGTCAAATTAGAGCGTTTACGGCCATCTTTATTTTCCGTATTGGCGATTAGAACCATCCATATCGCCTTGTTTACTTTACTGTTGCAGTCTTAATCAAGGGTTTTGGCCCCTCATCAACAAAAATGTCCGTAGTGGATAGGTTGGACGCCGCTAGACACTCTATAACTGGTTCTTTCGTGGCCAAAGTTGCTTGCAAGGCGTCGAGCCGCGAAGTGATGGGTCCGAAAAGGAAGCACTTGGACTGTAAGTTTGAACAGTCGTCAAGAAATTAATACGAAGTTTCCACAGACCTTCTTTCTGTCGAGGGTAATGAAAGTCTGCCTTTTCGGTTGTGCTCAACAGATCTGACCTCCTGCACACACAATGACAACGTGTCCATACCGAACTTAGCGGAGTTACTTTTCGAGAGAATTTCAAACTCGAGCTGGGTCGTAGTTTTTAAAGCGGAATGCACCTTCCACCATTTGATGTCCTATGGAAACGAGGTGAGATTCGTTGCTTGCTTGTTAATATTTTGTTGTAATGGGCACTGGAGTATTCCTGTGGTTCAGTTTGATCAACCCCACACCTGTGCTTGCACGGAAATGTCCCGTTAACAACCGAGATTTCATTTTGGTAGTGTCAACAAGTATCGAATGTCGCTAGATGCCCGCCTTGTCTTGAAGCGTTCTCACGAGGACGAAATCTTAAACAATGAATTTCAAACTATTTCAAAGCTGTTATACTTTCCTTTTCTAGACGTCCAGGAACTGAGTAGCTTAAGGTTTGAGTAATATTGTGGGCCCTTTTTCTAGCAAATAAGTCTTGCTGTGAAGCGTAATTCATCTTTCAACGTTCACTTACTAACGAACACGTTTCTAACTGATATGGTGCTCTGGCATGTCATTAAGCAAGATTTGATGGTCCTTTTGCTAATGTTGTATCAGTATTATCTTGTGCAAACCTCATTGAACGTGTATAACGTTTTAGTACAATCGGACGTTAGATCTGGCATGTATAAGTCGGAATTTGTTTGAAAATTTGTATGATCGAGAGCTTCCTTGTGCAGGTTACGCGAGAGCTTCCTTGTGCAGGTTCTCAGTTGTCATTTAATTGCCTTCTCCCTCTATTATACTTATTTTCAATTGATTTTTGTGTACCAGAAAGATGGGGAAAATTCCAAAATGTTTTTGTACAATTGTTTCGTATTTGCATAAGCCGTAAATTTCCTAGCGAATTTTATGCATACAGTTTCGTCAAAAAAGGCGAAGTCCTAGCATTTTGTTTACGTAAAGGCACCTGTTTGCCAATTGAAATATCAATTTCCATAATGTGTAGGTAATTCCCGTCGAGTCTTTCCTTCTTTATGTGCAAGAAAGAACACATGGGTTTCATTTACAAGAGATGACAGTGCAGACAACATTTTACTGATCTCACTTGAAACTATTTTTTCCTGCCTTCAAGATTCCTTTTCAAGTATTGTGGAATGGAGAAATCGACCTGGCCTATTTTATTTCTCTGAAAACCTATCACCTTGAGCTTGTCACTCTTCACTGAAATTGGGTATTGTGAACAGAATATTTTGCTAATTAAAGAAACAACGATGAGTGCACTTTACCAAACAAATATTTACCTGTTGACAGGTTGCCACGTAGGTGTAAATTGTAACACTCTGTCTGTCACAAGAAAATGAGCTTATACATAACAAATAAAGAAGCCTAAGCCGTGTATTACACTGTGATAAAACACAATGGGCATTTGAGAACACGAGGGAAATGTAGACAACACGAGCCGCAGGTGAGTGTTGTCTACATTTCTCGAGTGTTCTCAAATGTCCGGAGTGTTTTATCACAGTGCAATACGCGGCTTAGGCTTCTTCATTTGCTTTATGATATAGAGGTAATGTGGCGAAAAACAATAAAACACGCTTTTTCTCTGTTTTATACTCTGCTAAAACATGGGTTTTTGACCAATCAGAGTGCGCGTAGGATCCTATCTGTATTATAAATGAACATTATATTATAAGGGCATGATTTCAAAGAGTGGGCAGTGTTATATTTTCAAGGAAAGTAGCTCTTAGAATAACAATTTAATTTGAAGTTCAAGAGTTGGCAGTAGGACTGAGCCATCAGTTTTGAGTTCATTACATATACTATTATTGTTAACTGCCCTGGCACTTTTTAATAATTAATTAAAGATTAGAAAAATATACAGCAGTTCTAGTTGGACTTTAGACAACTTGGTTTTGTGTTAGAAATGAAAAAAAAAGTCAGATCTGCATGAATTTTCTGGTGGTGGTGCATTGGTGGTAAAAAATTAATGGTCACAGATCTGTTTGTAAACATTAAGACAACAAGCTGTTTTCATATGAAAGCCCACTCTTTATTAGCTGATGCAGCCTGTCCAGTGACTATAGCTAGAATTTGAATGTGCCATTTTGGGCTGTAGTGAAAGTTATTCTGTCATTTTGAGATGATTGCAAGTGAAACGGTGCACCTAGCACAAGGTTCTTGTTAAGATTTTGAATAGGAGGATAAAAGACAACAATACCAGGTAACAGTGTAACGAAGTCTGGTACACATCACAGTTCATCATTACTCTACCTCCATCAACATAGCTGGTAAAATGTACTTGAAAAGCAGGTAAAAATACCTGATTACTGGCTCTTAATAAGAACCCTGTGGTAGGTCTGTTTTAGTCTTTCCTTGCATGTGTGGAGGACATCTTTGCCAGTTTTAAAACATGCACACATACAGTGTAGCTGTTCCCAGTTGTAACCTTAGAGCTTACTGACAGATTGCTGGTCCGTGCAGCAGTGCGCTATCATCATCTAAAGGGACTGGGTTTGAATCTAATCTAAACTGTTTATTTGAAGTTTTCATCCTGATTGGTCATAATTTTGTTTAATGACATGTAGCTTTGCATGGACAATTAGCTTGGGTATGATTACTTTTTTCAGAACTAACAAGGCCATTTACATGGTAAAACTTTCCCTTGCAACTGTCATGCACAAATTCTGCAGCACACAATGTTCATGGTGTGCAAAAAATCACATGTAAAGTCTTTCACTATCAAACACAGACTGGCTCACGATTGTCATAGGGTTTAAAAATAAATGTTTGAAAATCCTGCAAGCTTTTTGGCTTGCATGCAACAGCTGTAGGCAAAATTGTACCATATACATGTAAGAATCAGCCCTATAGGCATATTCTAGTACTGTTTTGTTTCAACAGAGATTCATTCAGTATTTGGCATCAAGAACCTCCAACTTCAGCCTTGGAAATTTTCTTGACAAGAGTGGTGTCCAGGGTATGTTTACTTACTACCAATGTGAAAGTGTTTGTTCATTACTTGGAAATAATATCTTGATTGAGATTAACTCAGAGGAAGTCTCTTAGAGCTCTATGCAGTCTTTGTAGATCTCACTGAACTACTGATAAGCCCTCAAGTTGAACGGTGTAACTGGGTAGTGTCAAACTACATGTAAGAAATATGTAATGATGAAAAAGAATGTAATACACCCTGTTCATAAGTGGCAGACAATAAATTATTCTTTTGTCTTCATGAAAATTAGCCTACAAAACATTGTTAGCGTGTGCTGAATTGAAAAGAATTTTTGCTCTGAAATGAGGCTCGGAGGTGTAAAAGAATAATAAATTGGGTGCCATTTTTGAATACAGTGTATTATAGCTGTAAAGGTAGGATCTCTAAAATTTGGCAATACTCTTCCCTTGTTTGTAATATCCGAAGGTTGATTGTTGTATTGTTACTCACCTTCCCCAATTTGTTTGCTATATTCAAAATTTCTTTATAGCTATATGTATAAATACAAGTCTTGATGACTAGCAAGATTTGAAGTTTGACTCTTGTCAGCTTGCTGTTGTTGTGATTTTTATTCATTTTTGGTAGGCTATGATATGTCAACATTTGTCAGAAGATATGCAAATTATTTGAATGAGAAGGCATCCTCTTACACAGAAATGGGGTATGACTTCTGTCGACTAAAAAGAGGGTAAGGAACACTCATTGGGAAGCATTTGGTCATGTGCAGGATTCAAACTTTCCTAGAAACTGAAAATTAAAGGTTCTGTAATTTCCATTTGTTGGATGCAAGTGATCCGATATACCTAATAGATGTAATTTCTTTCCAGAAAAGAGGAGGGTGTTTTAAGAACCATGGATGCTGCCAAAGTAAGTTATGTTACACATTAACTTACATGTACTTTTGTACAGTACTGTATGCAGTTCATGTTTTTTTTTTTTTTGTATTTCTAAATAGGCTACATATCAGTGTTGTTTTAAGACTATATGTTTCTATGTAACTTTGTTCAACTGTGATTGTTTTCATTTTTCAGCTCCTCAAAGCTCTCCCTGTCCTTCAAAAACAGATTGATGCTTTGCTGGAAGTTGATGTAAGTAAGGTTGCCGTTTATACTGTGAATTTTTCCATGCTTTCTATAAAGTTGTCAGGCAAATTATGCATTTAGGTAAGATGTACAAGAAGCCCTGAATGGATAAATTGCAGCCTGTCTAGGGCTTTTACAGTGTTTAAAGCTAGCAATGGTACTGTTTGACATCAATTTCAGATAAAATCAAGTGAATTGACCAATGGTGTGATAAATAGTGCCTTTGTGCTCCTGTTCAAGGTTAGTATAACTGTTCCGTTAATTATAGGTTTTTATTCAGGCTTTACAGTTGTTTCTTCAAGAAGGGTATTGAATTTACTGTTTATTCCCTCTGAGCTTCATTAGCGACCTTTAGATTGGAGTACGAATACAGCTACGAGTATGAGTTTTCCGTACTGAGCACACGCATTAGGTTTGGAGGTCGAAATTCTTCCAAATGTGCATGCCCGGTGCAACAAGCACAACAATGTGGATAATGAATTCGTTACGATTGTTACTGTACGTTAGTGGTGTGTTTAATGATGTCATTGACAGTACACGTACGTACTCAGGATATGCTTACAGTAACCTTTGCTGTTTCTTTCACAAAAAATTTTATTTGCTAATAAGGGTATTGGTTAATTATAGTTAATTCTTATGTTGTTAAAGCTAACAACAACCACTGACAGGTGCATGTAATCAGTCTGAAATTATGGTTATATTTCCTTGACACATGGCTATGAGCATTGTTTTATTTTGTATTCACTTCCAGGACTTGATCAGGTTGTTTGCTTGCTACAATGATGGTATAATAAATCTGCTAGGTGAGTAGTGCAGTGCCTATACAGGGTGCGACAAAAATTTTATGATTCACTTGTCATTCAGCACACCATCAGGAAGAAGTTTTTTTCATGAATGGATAAATTTATATCTTAAAGGGACACTGTCACGGTAGTTCTGCTGTTTTTAGGTCATAAGTGGCTGAAAATTTAAACTTGGTACTTAAGTTGACAAGTAACAACATTCCTTACAAACCAAGAAGAAAATATCAAAAATAGTTTCAACAGGAAAACCATCCACATTAAATTTTTGGTGATTTTAGGGATCCACCATGTTTAAACTTGAAAAAAATTGTCCAGCTTTTTCAAGTTTCAATCCATTTCCATCTTCACCATCCTTAGATGCAGATGACAAAAAATGGTTTCATTACCGTAATATAGTTCGTGCTAACGGACCTTTACCATTATTTTTTTGTTTCCGTCGGTGTAAAGGCGTTTTTTAGCCTTTTTGAGTGCGGCTCAAATAGCGTGACACTGCCCTTTTAACAAAGGCTTGTGCCAATTTTCATTTGTTTTATTATTTGTGGGCAGAGAGAAATGTGCTTGTCCCTCGGACAAGTCGCGTCAAAGATTGACTCGTCCGAATCAAATTCCCACTTGTCCCAGAGGTTTTGTCGCACCCTGCCTTTATCTTTAGTAGAATGTTTGCACATACTTGTCTCAAACTTTGGTACATGGAAGTCATAATTTTTGGAGGCATAGATAATATTGTTTAAATTTACATCCTTACTTTGAATTTATTTTTGTAGAGAAGTACTTTGATATGAACAAGAAAGGCTGTAAGGAGGGGCTGGACATTTACAAGAAATTTATAACAAGAATGGACAGAGTCTCGGACTTTTTGAAAGTTGCAGAGGATGTTGGTTTTGACAAGGATGATATTCCTGACCTAAGCAAGGTGTGTTGGAATGACAGGGTGTGCTGAGACAGTTTTCACTCTGATGGAAAATGTTAATATGCAAACATAAGAAAATTTTTCTAAACTGCCACCCCAAGTACGAGCAGAAGCTTGCATTGTGTTTTTCTGAGTACAGTAAGCTTTAGATATATTTTCATGGCATGATGTGATGGAACCGTATTTCCTTTGCTAATAATATTATTGAATGGTTGAAATGGTTTTTTTGTGTGTTTTTTTTTCCCAATTGTGATGATAAGATGGGTTTCTGTTGGATTATTTTGTATTCATTAACACTATCACTGAAGCACATGCATGTAATAATGTGTGGTCGTTCTTGTAACTAAAGAGTGTGTAAAGGTTCTAAGCCATCTAGTTGTCTCAGCATAACCCAACCAGTTATCACTTTTGCCAAAAAAAATCTAGAAGTGATTTGTTTTTGACAAGTTGTAAATTTTTTTATTTTCCTAAACTATTGTGTCAGGCACCTAACAGTCTTTTGGATGCCCTTGAAAACCATCTTCAGTCTCTGGAAAAAGGAAAGGCAACAAACCCTACTTCATCCAAGTGAGTGCTTTATGTTTGATATGTTTTAAATTATTTATCAAATAAATACAGAATTGTCAGACGGAAAATTGAATTAACTGCCCACCCAGCCCTAGCTTCGCAAGGTTTTGCTAGTCACGTATTTCTAGTTTAAATTATTTATCAAATAAATACAGAAGTGTCGGACCGAAAATTGGATGAAGGGAACCTCTTCAGGAATGCCGTGTGACTTTATTTTGTAAAGCCTGTTAATTCCATTTGTACTTGTAACAAGGATGTGGATTTTGAATATGTTTACATGTATGTCTGCTCTGCATGTTACAGCAGTGAAGCAGGTTTACAGGACTGTTGTTTAGTATTGGTTCTTTCTCATTGTGGAAGAATGTTTGATAATAAAGTGTAAGAAATGAGGCCTGACAGCGTGACTTATTCAGGTCTTTCACTTACATTTAAACCAGTTGCTACTTCCTGGGAATGAAGGGGTGACTGCGTGCCTACTGTACGTGTATGTGTAACAGCAATGATTATTTTTTATTGTACAAGACCGTACAGTGCTGTTCATGGTCAGTTCTTTTTCGTTGTAGTGGGGTTTGTGAAATTTAACAAATGTTACAGTACATTTAATTGTTTTTATGCTGCAGCCAAGTATTTTTGCTCTATGAATTCTACATTTTCAGACCCCTCACCATTCCCAGCATCACACTACCACCATCTGCGACGGATGCTTTCAGCGCAGGAAAGTTCACTACTAAGTTTGACGCCAATGATGCCGTTGACACTGCTCCAAAGAATGAGCTGCTGGAAGAAGAAGAAAAATATCTTGAAGCTTTTAAGGTGTGAACATATTAGAATGTGCACTGTATCCAGCGCATTGCTATTTTAGTTTTCTTTCTGCTATCAGCAGCAGAATGAACAGAATGCTATTCTGGTCATTCTGACGATGGATTAATTCCCAAAAAAGAACAGGCGTGTGATGGCATTTGGGGTGCCAGGGGTAGTTAGTGTATGCCAGCTCATTATTAATTGATGCTTTTTCTTACTCTAAACAGAGAGCTAAGGACAGTGGGGCACCTGTCCAGGTCCCCTCTGTACAATCATCTCGGCCCCAGAAGTGGGAATCATTAGGAGAACCTGAAGCACCCAAACCAGCTGCTGCATCATCTGCCAGTGACGACCTTTTACAAATAAGTGCTGCATTTGCTCAGGGCCCAGCTTTCCCACCTAGCCAGGCCTTCCCATCTGCACAGGGATTTGGACCAGCCCCAACATCAAATGGTTTTGGCATGGCTCCCCAGGCAGGGCCTTGGGGCAGTTCTGCAGCAGCATCAGGTACAAAGGGCAGTGCAGGGCCACTTTGACACCCATTGAATTATCTTGGCAATTGTGGTACATGTATGCTTCAAAACAGACTTGTCATATTTCACTTGGTGGTGGTTTTGTGAAACATTCAATGGTTTCCTTTTCCCCTGGAAATTCCAACTCTAAGTGCACTGTAATACCGTATCAAATTAATTTTTATCTGCATCAAGAAGAAGAGTAAATGTACCACAATTCTCAGTTGAGTAAGTCATGAAGGAAGTTTGGTGGTAAAGTTTTGACATTCCAATTACCATGTGTTGTCAAGGGCAACTTGCTATGTTTCCAATGGTGACTTTTTGGATTTTGAAGTCATTCACCAATAAAGCACACCAAAATTGTCACAGATATGATGCACCTCTGGCCTCAACGCAAAGCCTCAACACATTATTTCTATCAGTTAGGGAGCATCAAGTGAGAGTGGAATACACTGTAAAGCAATGAGATGGTCAAAAATGGAATCTACATCTACGTTGATACTTGGCAAAAGTTGGCCATCATGCCAAGAAAATTAAAATGAACAAATAGGTAAATAAATACTTAGACAAGAAAAACAAATGGTCAGTCAATCAGATAGATAAAACTTGGGCTCTAACGGCTGATTGAAAAAGTTCCAAAGTCTCTACTTGTCTTAATTCTACTGGTAGGGTGTTCTACTCTTTAAAGACCCAGTATTGCCCAATATGCACTGCGCGCTGCGATCACTCGAAAAACAATAGACGCCTTGTTCCCGTGAAAACCAAAACAACAACAGAGGCGCATGAAGCACAATGGGCAATACTGGGTCTTTAAGCATTCTTGGCAAAAAGCTGTTCGCATAAATTTTCCTTTTGGTACTCGGATTTATAAAGGAAGCATGAGATCTTGTGTTGTAAACATGAGATGGTACATCTGAATAAGCTGGTATCGTTAGGACAGAACTGCCTCTCACTAATTCATATAAGAATACTAGTTAAAATTTGTGCAGGAAGTTTTTGGTTTGCCCATCTAAAAAGTGGCGGTTGCTTCATCACTGAATGACCCTTGACAACATGGTAATATGAACGTCAAAACGTTACCTCCAGACTTCTTTTGTGCTTTACAAAACGTAGAGTCATAGTAACAATATAAAGAATTCTGATGAATCATCACAGTACGGTGTAATTACAAGGCCCTTTATTATTTCCTGATGTCTGCTCATTGTCATGCTCGTTAATAATGAGGCATTTGTTTGTGTTTTTTGTTGCACAAGGTAGTACATGTGCCTCCGTGTTCACGGATGAAGGCTTCAGATTTATTGCAGCTTAAATCTTAAGGTAGAAGTTCCATCACATTGTTTTCCACCATTTAGGATTCACTGGCACTGCCTCAACCAACCCATTTGATAGCCAGGTTAACGATGATTTTGAAGCTGTGTTTGGTCAAGCCAACTCCGTTAATACCCCTGCTCCAGGCATGGGAGACATACTAATGCCAACTGTGCCCAGTGTTGGAGCAGCCCCCACGCCTGTAGAGAGCAGCATTGGAAGCGAACCGTCGACAGGGGACTTACATGCCAGTATAGATAGAGTTGCCAAGTCTTTAGGTGAGAACTCAAGCGTGCCCTTTATCTCGAACACAAAAGGAATGCTTCAAATCTTGAGCCAGAACAAAACTTGTCAGTTCTAGCACGACAGTAACATAAGTATTAGAATTCTGAAATGTGTCTCCGTGTGGTTTTAGACCCGATAAAACACGACCTGCTAGTCTTAGACCAAATTTATAAATGGCGGCTAATTAATTATCCTTTTCTCTTTATGCTAATTATCCTCTCTAGCCTCATTATGAAGCAGAAATTGTTGTCAAATTGTACGTGCGAACGAGGCTAGTGTTGTAATTAGCATAAAAAGAAAAGAATAATTTATTAGCCGTCATTTTTTAATTTGGTCTATAAACTGGGAGGTCGTGTTCTATTGGATCTAAAACCACTCCTCTTCGGTTTTAGAACCCGATAAAACATTCCTGCTCGTTTATTAAGCAATTTTTTACTCCAAAGATGACTTCTCTCAAGTTGTTGACACGTTAGTCATTGTCATCAACGACAATCCATCAAGGACTACACTCACCCGGACGATCTTCCATTGTGTAATTACATGTATAAAGTTATAATAACGATTCTCTTCGAAGTGTGTCGGTAAACTGGTTTGAACAACCTTAAATGGTGTTATCCTCTTGTCTATGGCAGATGTGTTCTCCTTCAATGGCAACTTGAAGGGTCCAACTGGCAAAACGCAGCATCAGTGGACAGCTCCAGCACCACAGAGCAAAACTGGTGGACCAAATTGGCAGGCAATGCCTACATCCAGAACGTCCCTACCCCAAACTGGGATGCAACCCGGCGGTGGGTTTATGGGTGCGGCACAGCCCGGCATGCAACAGCCAGCTGGTTTCAGAGCGACATTTGGGACGCAACCCATGGGACAGCCTTTTGTGGTGGGTCAATTGAAATCGAAGAATTGTTTCTTTTTATTGGAATGTAAAGGAATAAAGCCCCAGCCAAACGGAGTCGCAAGTGCACTCTCGAGAGCCTGCAGGTTTTCACTGCTACCGGTTGCGTTGGTGGCCAGACGATAAAAAACTTGCGCCTACTAGCGTAGAAATTTGAGCTTGATCAAACTGAATGCAAGCCAGTTCGCAAGAGCACGCAGAGGAAGGCCAAAGTTATGACTTGCGACCCCGTTTGGCCAGGGCTTAAAAAACAGCGTGTTCGCCGCTTGTTGAGTTTCGGTTCAAGTTGCCCATCGAGCTGTCCCATGTTGAACGCAAGTTGGTGTGTATTTTTAGTATTTATAGTTTCGACAAAATTGTTTTTCAGCCTGGTCAACAGGGAATGTTCCCACAGCAGTCTGCATTTCAATCGCAGCCATTTCAACCACAGAAACCCATGCAGCCTGCGGATCCATTTGGACCGATACCTGGCAGCCAGGTGAGTGTTTGACTGAGTTGGAGAGATTGAGTTGGGTTGGAGCTGTATGTATGGGACATGAGGGGTGCTTTCCATCGGTCACACGTGGCCGTTCTAATGGAAAAAAAGTCCAGAACAAAGTGGCTGCCATAAGAGAACTCTGCTTCGTCCGTTCCTATCAGTCAGAACTGGAATTTTGGTTTCATTTTTCGCAGAATATGCTTTCTGCTCTCATATTTCTCATATTCCGCTCCTTGCCAAGGCGTTATTTCTAGTGCCCCACGTATCAACCTTAAAAAAATCGAAAACCAAGCTTTCTGCCGGCTCGACTATAATTTTCGTTAACGGTAGCGGTCCGGGTCTCTGTGGGAGTGTGGGTTTGATGCATGCATTGAAAAAAGGGATTAATGTTTGCAAGTCAGTGAGTCGTCGCGGAACTTTTTTGAATCGAGACAGAGAGGGGAAGTTAATTTTGGCGAGCCGAGAGAAGTGCGAAAGTGTTTAGTTTTTTAGGGAGTTTACGAAACGACGACGAGGACGACGACGGCAGTGAGGACGTCATTTAAAAATGCAAGTTCGCGTTGTTCGTATCACTACGCAAGTATTTCATGTGGTTCCGCATTTAAAATGTGTCGTAACTGTCGAGGAATTAAACTGGTATGAGCGGGTCAGAAGCGTAGAGAGACACACGCTAACGTCCTCCACAAAACCTGAAATTTGGTCATTTCACGTTGTTATTATAGGAGATGCCGGCAAAGAAATGTACCAAAATGTAAAACGCGCGTGCAGAGCGTGTGCAACCGTTGTTTTTGCTCACTGAACGTATTGTTTTGTAGCGTCGTCGTTTCGTAAAGTCCTTTGTCTTTGGGTCTGTCAGCACGTTCAGTTACGGTTCTACGTAATGGCATTGCGTTTGGGTGAACTTCTCAACCCATTCACTGCCAAGAATACCCCCATTGACGAATAAAATCGTCATTTCACAGAGTGAAATTTATAGTCACCATTGGCAGTGAAAGGATTAAAGTGCTTTGACTGGAATTATTGTTCTGTTAGTAAGGCTTTATATTCCACTAAAGGATTAACGAGTGAAAACTCCCTTGCAGGTTCGATTTGGCTGAATCTTAAGGATCGTATGCTGGTACAAAATTGTTCAAGCTGGTCTTTAAGAAGGCTTCTGTGCGTTGTATCTAAAATCTGGATCTACCTTTTGCCGTAGCCAAGCTATTTTTCAAGGCCTATGTTTTGTAATTCAAACTACTGGTAGGATTTATTAATCCACACGAGCTCTTAGACAGCAAGAGACAGCCTTTCTCTTCTTCCGAATTAACAGAGGCCGGAGTTCAGTTCCTGTATGTGTACGGTATAACACTCGTAAGAGGCGAGATACGTACAGTCTCTCGAAAACAACAGCATGCATGTAATCGTTTGCTATCTATGCCGCTTACTGAGGGACATACGTATGATGGTAAAGGTTGCCGCTGTTGTTTTGGGGTGATTTAAATGGTTACGGCCTTAACACGTACACTTTTGTATGATTTTACTTCTCAACTAGAACCAACCTACAAAATGAGTGACAAAGAATGAGCTACAAGGGAGGGGAGACAGGTGTACCGTTCGAATTTTGGGGAAGGGCTCTCTCGTTAAGGTTGAATTCTTGAATTTTGTAACAGTTTCAATGAAAAAGCCCAAATTTTGTTACCGTCTTTCGCAGCTTACCGCGAAGATTGCTTCCCAAATTCAAATAATAAGTAGGTGACACCCATTTTTAAACAATAATAATGGTCAAGATTTATAGACAAGGCGGCCATGGAACAGCCGTTTTCTCGAGACTAGGGTACAGCGTCATGTAAAACTATTAAATGAGCAGTTTGAAAATCCTTCTTCATCATAGGAAGTCGAAAACCACTAGAGTTGAAAACTGCTGGTCTAGTTCATGGCTTAGTTGAGGTTTTGTGTGACCGAGGGAAGAGGTAAATATCAGCTTAAAAATAATTGCTTTGGGCCGATTACGCTGTGTCTGGGATAGAATACGTAACGAGTTAATCGTGCTGCTGTGGCTTCGTTGAAAGTTCAGTTTAATCTCTTGTCATTAGTGATCAAGAACTAATTCAAGTATGCGAAATGTATATTTAATAATAATTCATAAGTCTGGCTAAGGGAAGGGTCTGTGTCGATAACACTGCCCCTTCGACGCCAAGAATAGCCTTCTGGTCTTAGTGTGTTTCGCGTTTTCTTGTAGTACGACTGTGGTTGAGGAGATATTCATTTGTAATCAGTTTGTAAATTATTGTTGTAAGGTGGAATGGAACGGAATTTTCTTACCAGAATCTACACATCGCCTAAAGGGCATACGCAAAACGAATATACGATTTGAACGAAACTCTAGTTCACAATTGATTGTGACGCCATTTTGGCTGACGACTCTCCTTATAATTTTCGGTTAACAAAGGAGTTGTGGTGTAGATTAAGGAACACGTGACTTCAGGCATAAGGACAGCAAATAGAGTTTGTCAGGTAAGGGTATTCCTGAAATTCTGAACCAAACCAGACTACTAAAATGCAAGAGGAATGGTTTTCTCCTTTGTAACTTCAGCACAGAACAACATACAACGTGACTACGATTTGCCTTAATTTACGTCACGAGGTCACGGTGAGCCATCTTGATCAGCGAAAGTGTTGTACCGCAAAAATATTTATTGGGTCATGTATGGAGTTAAAAGTAATAATGAAATAAATAGGTCATTGGCACTTAATGCGGTGAGAGGAAATTTTTGAGGTTCACAATGAGCTGTTTTCCTTTAAATACTCTCTAGTTATTTTGTTTAAACATTTTATGAATCTTGGTAGACGGGACTGTTTTATTGATGTCCTTCTAGCCCTAATTTCAGTCATTAATCTCTGCTTAGTTTTTGCCTTTTAATTTAATCGTTGTCTGGTTTTTCGGATGTCTAATTCAGTTGTCTCTGGGACGAACGAGTAGAGGGCATCAGACCCAGGGTAATCTCTTTAACCTTATGTCGTCAATAAGTCGAGTGAGTGTACCACACCTTGTAAATTCATTGTCAAAGTCTTGGATTGCATCGTCAAATGCCCCAACTGCATGGTTAAATACGCTGGGCTGTGCCCTGCGCATGCCTTAAGCTGGTCTTTTTTTCATTTTGCATTTGAAAATACAATCCATCAAGGCATGAAGTAATTAGCTTTTCTAAAATGTAATTTTTAGAGGTGATTTCTGTAGACCGTTAGCGTAGAAATTGTTTTACAGCATCATCGACTTAAAGTAAAAGAAATTTCAAGCGCTCTCACTAACAGCGGGAAAGCCATTCCTGCGGGGAAAACCATTCTCTGCCTTAGGACGCTGTTCGAGGCCGTGGTGTCCGTCTTTGTTTGAAGCAATTAAAGGTCAAGTCTCTTTGCTTATGTGTGGAAAGTGAACAATTTAAATGTAAACTAATACACCTAAAAAGGTAGCCTGCTAGCAGTGGTTTCTCTAACAGAACCACTTCTAAAAAGGGTACTAAAAAAGCAGGTCCGCTATTTAAAAATGATGGACTCGAACGCGCCTTAAGTCCCTCGTAAATCCTTGATTCTGAGAACCACATTTAAGGCCATGAAAGTCCTTGAAATTCTTTATTCATTCGTCTCAGCCCTTGAAAATCCTTGACTTTTTAATGAGCCACATTAACTGTTTACATTTTGGAAGTTGTTAAGGGTAATTCTTTGCTGCCTGTAGGTTAGTGGTTTATACTTAGTTATTTGATAACCCAAAAAAGGCAAAGAACCAATATTTATACTCGATAGTATTTAAAGGTGGAAGCTTCTGGGGCTGTGCATACAAAGAAACAGTTCAAATAAATTAAGGTAACAGGAGGCCACCAGTTGGCTGTTTACAACTAAATAGGGGTTTGGGGGAGGGGAGAGTCGGAACTACGAGCCGTGAAGACAAATGCAGTCGGTAGTCGGGGCAGGAATTGAGCCCGTGAACCCACAGTACCCGTGTCAGCATGCGCACTCGCTCCTAAAGCACTGAGGCCTTCTTTGGTATGCATTCTGCTTATACAATATTGGTCCAGAGGGAAAGAAGCGTTGTTGTCAAAATATTCTCACGAGTGTCCTTTCACCTGGATGAAAAAAATAGGGCCTTGAAAATTCACATTTAATTGTGGACTGAATCCCTTGAAAAGTCCTTAATTTTGATGTGGGAAGCGTGCGAACCCTGACAATAGAAAGAGCCCTTAACTGAGGTGTTGAGAAAAACAAAAATTCTATGGACGGACGTGGGAAGTTTGGAAATCATTCCCCCCCTCGGCCTCTTCTCATCGCCGTTCGCCGCTTTCTCGCCTTAAGTCCCTGTTACTGTTACGTTCCTTCCGCCGACCACTGGGGCTTTGGATGATGCGGCATCAACACTTTGTACAGCCTGCAGAAAATCAGACCCACGCGGATCAGTACCGGCTCACCTTCTAATCCATTCACCAAGTGGTTTTAAAAAAAGAAAGTTTATCGATACCTTGCTGACAGAGCAGAATATTGGTTTTCCTGGCCCTTGTTGGTTACCAAGCCCTTAGTATTTGCCTTATGAGTAGAATTATCAGCCAAGAAAACGTCAGGAACGTCAATTATACGGACCCACCCAGTTGTTACCAGATTGTCGTGCCTCACTCTTCATCGGCGAAGCGTCGGAGTTCCTTCTTGGTTTTTTGAAAATTGTTATGTCACTTATCTTTATCCAGATATATGTTAATAATTTACACCAAAATTTACAGCATTGTATAAATGGTATACGGGGACGGCTATTCATAGAGTTATTTCAGTAGAGTTATGACTTAGAGTTAACGACTGCCAAAATCCCGAATTCATGATTTTGGAAGGGTTAGCTTAAAGTTTAGTGATAAGGTCTAAACCATGTCAAGTCAAGTCGGTTGATTTAATTTTGGCTTTCCAGAATGTTGAATTTAGGATTTTGGCAGTCCAAAATCTTGAATTCAGGATTTTGGCATTCGTTAACGCTAACTCTAAGTCATAACTCTACTGAAATAACTCTACTGCTAGTCGACCTCATGGTATACATTTTTAGAGTCGCTAAAGACTACTCCACAATAGACGCAAATGGCCATTTGCCTCCTTTTTTTCTTATGAAAATAGTTTTGATTCATATGCAGAGTTAAACTTATTACCATAAAAAAAACCGCTTTCGCACTTAGACCCGCTTCGAAAGAGAGGCTGTTACAAACTCGCAAATGGTCTATGGGCATAGATTCAGAGACGAAAATAGTAAAACATCCTTTTGAAGAACATTGCGCCCTGTAAAGCATTCATGTCAAGAAGCCCAAGCACAGGACGCAGTGAAGAAGGGTTCATTAGTTTCAAGCTCTCTCCCTTGATAACGGGGCGCTGCAAGGGGAATCTAGACTGCGAGCAGTCTCTCTCTTGTTCAAAAATCTGTGGAATGAACAGAATGAACGCCAAAATAGCGACTGCGAGCCGTTAGTTTCGTGGGCGCCAGTACGAGCGAAAAGACAGACTTCCATGGTTTCATACAGAATTTCTGAAGCCCGGCGCTCCGGTGACGGAGTGTTTTGATCAGGTCGGTTTATAAAGCGAGGACACGTAATTATAGTCAAACGGTCACCAACATTCCAAATAACACCTGGTGAGCTTAGTTCGCGCAAAATATGGCTGTCATTTTATTTTACATTAGACATGCGAGGAGAATTTGGGAAAATTGAAAAGGTCATCCCCATAAAATGTTAACCCTGTTTGCCGTACCTGTTCCGAAAAGGGCGCCAGGCCTGTTGTCTCTGCACCAATCACGGTGACAGCATCCGCAGGAAAGAAGAAGATGAAGAAGAAGCCTTGAATTGAACTCTGTTTTAAAACTAAATGACAGATTGAAACTGTTAGAAAGTTACTGTTTAATGAAAGTTACTGTTTTAATGACGAAAAAGGTCTTGACGAAATGTTGCTTTCCAACAAACATTCATTTTGTGTTCCAGTTTACTTTTGCATATTAAATCTCACGTTTAGTCTGCAAGATATAATCAGATGTAAAAGATGTACATTAACAGGACTATCAAATGTCTAAAAAGGCTAAAAAAACGAAGTATCGATGATAATTTAAGACAATTGGTGTTAATAACACAAGATCGTGTGCTTTTAAATTAAAGTACTTGCTTCTTTTTTTTACTTTTCCAAAAAAATGGGTCGGTCGGGCGATGGGAAACGAAACATTTTATGGGGATGGCCAAAGAAAAAAACAGGGACAAGCTGTATTCGAGTCACATTGTACTAAAGCCGCTGGAAAATAGAATTCGGAGATAGCCTTTGTTCTTCCCTTCGACAAGAGACATTCAAAATATTTTCTGTGCTGATGTGCGATGTTTACTGACGTTGGTTATAAAATATTTTAAACGCGTTCGAGCACACGCCAAAACTCCAACATACACGGCTTCTCATAGTTCCTGGCTTCGTATATGCGTGGAATCCTTCCTCACATCATCGAGCTGACCAAATCGCTTGGATCTACCCCCGCGAAATTTGACAACGGTGCATCATGTTCGAAAATGTGGGGTGTGTGGATGACACGAGCTGTCAAACTGTAACTCGGCTTCAGAAATTCTGCATAAGACCATTGCAGTCTCTCTTTTCGCTCGTACTGGCGCCCGCGAAACTAACCGCTCGCGGTTTTCGCGTTTGTTCCGGTTTTTTTTAGAGCAAAAGAGAGACTGCTCGCGGTCTATTGCGTGTGATTCCTGCCAAAATTAACTAGTGTAAATTTTGTTTGTCCAACTAAATTGTGGTCTATTAATTTCTCTGAATATGCTCCAAATTTTACCCGGCGACTCCAGATTCGGTACCATACGATTCTACCCGCAACACTAAAGTCAGTAAAGCCAAATTGTCTCCTGTAACGCCAAATTCGGTTTCACGAATTCTTTTCTGCAACACTTAATGCGATAGCGCCAAATCCTATCCTGGTTGTAGGTAAAACTGTCGCTCAACATCAGTTTCTTTAAAACCCGAGAGTCAATCAAGGGTAAAAAAATTAATGTTGATTTTTTAAACGTTCACAAACCTCAACTATTATTATTTATTTCTCGAAATTATTTTTGACTACAAATATCTGCCGTGAAGGGCATGTCGGTTTTGCAGTTCATGTTTTTGGATTCAATGCCCAACGTCCAAGCGGTTGTATTGGGCGCAATTTCGTCACGGATTAGTACCCAGTCCCCTTTCTAACTTAGGACGCTTGTTTTTGCCATAGCCCGTGTCACGCAAGCTCGTGTGAAGGGTTTTTGCGCGAAACGTAGGATCATTCATACCATGGGTCGATTGGGCCAGTTTGTGATTATTGCATTACTGGCAGTATTAGCTTCTCATGTCCTTAGATCGTTGTAGGTCAAGTGAAGATCAGTGTCTGTGTACTGTTGTCGCTTTGTGTTGATATCTATCGATCGCCTCACCCCTTAGCTGCCTTCTGCTTCTTTTTATAGGCTTATTGCTGGATTTTTCACTCATGTCGTCAACCACTCTCCTGGACCTTGTAGAGTAGTAAAAGGTGCGTAGGAAACGGTTTTTAAGAATTCAGCTGATAGTTTAATGAGCAAGCACTAGATAATAATTTTCATGAGCCGTGACTTCGTGACTTGATTCAAATCTTCTGAAGAACGAAGCGCATAACCGTAGGTACTTTTGTGATTCAGTATGGAATTAAGTGGCCCTTTATTCTATAATTTAGCCAATAAAAGGATATCTCCCTCGATATATAATCAAAGATAGCTTTTGGGGGTTGCTAAGGCGAATAAATGTTTGGAGCACAATTATGAAGTTTGTTACTTGTCACACCACACTGTGCTGCATGCCTTGAGAAACCACAGGCATCCCAAACTCACAATTTGAACGATTTTTGCATTCATATGAGACTTACTTTTGCTTGTCATTCCCCCTCTTATCTGTTTGAGGCGTTCTGATCCTCTCGAGCCGCCACGAAGGGATTTTCGTCTGCAAAAGCCCTGAGGCGTCACTATAGTTATGTAGTCGACCGAATTAGTTTACTTGTGAATGACCAATTATAACTATTCGTTTCTTTTAGTAAATGGCTCAGAGGATCTCGCTCTTCTTCCTGATGGACTGGTTTTTGTATCTTCGGTAAGTCAGAGTGTTCCTTTAGCTTCAAAGGTCATGACTAGATGATCTTTTCGGCTTGAGTACTATTACTCCTCTTAGGTTTTACCAACCATGGGTAGGTGGCATCCAGCCTCGTTCCCAGTCATCGTCGCGGGAAATCTAACGTGACGTCACTCGGTCCCAAGTCCCGTGCTTCTTTCGATTAAGCGTGTAAAGCCCTGGGAACGATACCCGGATGGCATCTTTGTGCAAAGAATCATATTTCAGTAATGGAATAAATCAAACCAGACTGTTGTTTCAGCTTTGATTTTCAAACAGGGGTTTCGCTACAAAGTCCAACTGTCGTACGACCCAGAGCTTGACAAGCGAGATAGTAAGCTGTTAACATTCGACTTCAACAAACCTGACCAGGATCCAGTTGAGTTAACGCTGAAGAACTTCAATTTCACGGGATTTAACCCGCACGGAATCAGCGTGTATCGGGACGCAGCCACGGGTGCGGTTTCCCTGTTTGTAATTAATCATCGGCCGGATGCTCAAGCCGTTGAAATATTTGACTTTGAGCGAGAAAGTCGTACGTTGATTCATCGCCGTTCTGTTGTTGACAAAATGATATGGAGTCCAAATAATCTGTACGCAGTGGGTAAGGACTTTTAATGATTCACATTTGCAGGGTAATAAGATAAAAAAAAAATAAGACTTACAGAAAGGTATTTGTGAGATAATTATGATGCTGGTCATTGCATGAGAGCGGGGACTGTTGAGACTTCATTGGCACATTTTGAATTTTAGTCCTTAGTGCGTGAGTATAAGATGTCGGCCTAGCTTGTACCCAGCACTCGCGCACCGTGCCCAGTTTGGGCCCGGCTGCTTACTGAAGGCATTGTGAAGATTAGTGCCCAAAGCCGGGTACTATACCCCGGCTAATGCGGGTGCCAGGGCACTAAGTGTGAATGTCGCAAAAGTGCGTCATGCTTGAAAAAGGCTTCACGAGGGCATAGAGACACAAGCGACAACGATGAAATGAACAAATGCTGGTGCAGGAGCAAAAGGAACTATTGAGAGACCTGTTGTATTCGCCAACAAACATGGCGGGAATGGCGTAACGTGCAAATCAGTTTTAAACTAAAAACTTGCATGTAGGCAGAAGTTCACGTTGTTGAGCTTAGCAGCTCCAAAGTTTCCTGTTTTCTTATCGTTTCGAGTCAGTACGCAGCTATTAGAACAGCCCACGCGATTAGCTTAGAAAACAATAGAAGCATTCAAAGAAACAACAGAAACAATGAACCCTAACCCTAAAAACAATAGAGCTGCGTCCCAACCAGATCCAATGAAATTAGAGGTTGTAAACAGATGAGTGGTATCTGATCTTTTCAGGTCGTGACAGCTTCTACGTCACCAATGACAATTTCTTTCATTTTGAAAACACCGTTCTGCGTTTGATGCAGAAGAGTTTTCTGTATTACTGGCTGCAAGGAAACATTGTGTTTTATGATGGACACAAAGGGATGGAAGCCTTTAAGGGAGGGCATCCTACTGGTATTAGCATGGATACAAGTGAAAGGTCAGTTGAATGTTATTCTTGCGACTTTTGTTTATTGTTGTAAGCACGAGCATTGAAGGCCAAAATGGTTCTTTCCTCTTTTTTTCTAGATTTGTTTTCGCGCCCAATATCCCGGCCCTCGGTGTGGCAGTTTACAGACGACGCCAGGACAATACTTTGGAGGCGTCTCAGGTACGCACCAGTCTGGGTAGGCACTTATCGATCCTGGAATTTTTTTTTT
>BLFK01000250.1:1303619-1320751 GCA_014634185.1 Astreopora myriophthalma | reverse complement strand
TTTTTTTTTTGGGGGGGGGGGGAGAGGGAAGGGGGGAGAGGGAAGGGGGGAGAGGGCAGGGGTTTAATAGAGAAGGCTCGCACAATAAATCCTTGGGCTCGTAAATGTTAGGCTATTAACCTCGGAAAACTTTGGTCCCATTCGTTAACGGGCCTAAAAATCTTCCCAAGTATATAAGGCCTAACCCATTTCGAGATTAGGAGCCCTGGACTTTGAACTGCTGTGATGAAGTTCCAGTTTACTTTCCTCTCTCCAAACAGATGATTAAAATTGGGTCAATGGTCGACAACATCAACGTGGACCCCGTCACTGGAAATCTGTGGCTCGCAGGAATACCTCGGCCCGTAGAATTCATTGAACATTCCAAAAACCTCAGCCATCCCAGTCCCTCGCAAGTCATAACGTTGCAGCTCGAAGAGTCGTCCACATCTGGGATTGCTTTCCCGGATTATGAGCTTCGTGAGGTGTACATGAATGATGGGACGGAATTGACAGGGGCCACTTCAGCGGTTATTTATAAAGATCGCCTATTGGTTGGTTCTTTGTTCGGAAACATGCTTTACTGTGATGTGAAGTTCTTTTGATTAACGACGTCGGGTAACCAATCAGATGTTGTCCAAGATGTCGTGGCTGGGTTTCCTCATACCGGACCATTTAAAATAATTGAAGGGGCTTTGGGAGAAAAACGCCGGTTCTAAGTGACTTAAGTTGCGAGCTTTCTTGGTCATCACAAAGCAAAATCGCGGCCGCATCCGATCAATTGCACTAAATTTGTGGAGTGAACTGTATACTGTTGCCCAAAAATTAGGGCATTGGGATGAAAAGCAGCCAATTTTTGTCCCTGTATGTTCATTTTCTTGTTATTTTCTTCATACAATTCCATAACTCAAGGGCTGTAGTTGGCGCTAACTATGGGCGCAAATAACGGGCACTCAACTCTTGAGCCCTACAATTCTCTAGCGTTGCGTGGTTGCAATTTGCATCGTAAAAAGAACATTCCAGTTATGTGCCGCAACAGTTTTGTAAAACTGACCACAGGAATTCAGCCTCCGACTGCCACACATAAGAAGGACAGAAAAACAGGCTCCACCTGTGAAACTCGTGGTTGACGTGACACAAAGAAAAACGAAAGAAATAAAGCATGACACTAAAAGCTTTAGAAAACAAAAGCTAAAGAAACAAAGACAACGTTTTCAGGGTTTTCAGCGTGGTAGACTCGAAACTTGTCAAATCAATTTCTCTTCTACAGATACTCTGTATATGACAATTTCGAGGAATCTTTGATAAAGCTCTTGTTTTTAAAGGGTTGGAGTTATTGCTTATATTTTTATTGCTTTCTTTTGCTCTGTGACCTCTAGGCTCGAGCCATTTAGTATCCCTCTCGATAAATTATTTCAATAATATACACCACCTCTTGTTGCTAACTAGTTGGAATGGTATTAAATCTCGGATAAGTCAAAGAGTGGGAAATAATTTAACACTGTAGGTCGGGTAGGATTTACGTCAAGAAAAGATTTGGGTCAGAAAAACAGAATAGTTTCGGAATGGATTCACAACGAAATCTGTATTCATCGGAAGTTATGTCATTACAACAACCTTCTCCTTGTGAGAAAGAGTTAGTTGATCATTTGGCTCTCCTCGCAGTTGTTACGACGGTTCTCTAAATTGGCTGCAAACACAATGGACACTTCCGTAAAGAAAAGAAGCCTCTGCTAGTAGGGAAAATGGACACATGGATAAACAGTAACATCACTGTTGATATAAAGAAAACGAGCTCAAATCAGTTTCTAGTTTTCAAAGCGAGTTCAAGTGCGAAAGTTTTGTAATGGTAAATACTTTTACTTTACTTTTCATAGGAACGCGTTATTTTTGTTTAGTTTGCTTTGCATGTCACTGGTTGATCCGATATGATATGATATGATATGATATCATATCATGAAACTCAGGTTTAGTTCAGCACGTTCTTTCTGTTACAGTTTGACCTCCTGAACTCCTCTCAGGGTGAAAAATTTGGCGCTTTGATAACATCAAGTCGAGCCTGCCAGTCACAATAGCCGAGGGGAGACAGATGATCACAGATTCTTCCCTTGTCTGTTTCGCTGGCTTGCTTTAAACAATCTAGGCTGATCGAGACACCGTAATCAGTCATTTCAAGTGTCAATGTATTTTTCTAATGCAAGCTAACTGCCGCTAGCGTGGCAAGTAGCCAAGTACTAGGTACAAATTTAAATCGTCTCGTATACGTAGGGTCAGTGTAAAAAAGTCCGTACAACGGCTAGCCATAGCAAACCAACACTATCTGTTGTCGGTGTCTCGACCCTCAGACTGCTAAGGCATAATCGGAAGCTTTAAAATTTCCGGCCTCTTGAAGTAAGGTTTGAGGTTCAAATCTTCGTGAAGGAGAATCTTCGGCCTACCCTCGGTTGAATTTTTGTAGTGGTTGGTATCGATTGAAGATCTTTTTGTCCTTTGTTCGTAGGTTTGTCAGTTTTCCCTAGTACTTTTTTGTAGGCGTACTCAAACTCGGTAAAGTGCCCTTTAGATGCTCCAGAAAAGTAAAGGAACAACAGGTGGACAACATATTTTGTGCAGTTCGTAATATTTAATGGCATCTGAAAGTTTCCTTTTATTTTGTTTTAATACTCATTTTCGGCAAACGTCCCATTCCTGCTCTTTGTACTTTCCTGTTCTGAGCCTGCGCTTCGTGTGCTTACGTAAGCTTTGTTTCGGGGCTTGTGGTGAAGTTGTGATTCCTCGCTTCACTGCATACAGAGATATCTTTTGGCAGCAGGGAAGGTTGTACTAGTAGCTTTTTTTCAGCGTCCATGGGTCGTTTTGGCGAATGTGTGGCGGTTGCAATTATTGCTGTCTTCGCCTTCCACTGTCTCAAATCGCTGTAAGTCAGACACTCTCGAATTAGTGTTACAGTAAGCTTGTATGTCATAGTTGTAGATGACCAAATGCTCTTTTTTATTCTTGAGGATTACCGGTGGATATTTCACCGATATCGTAAACCACTCACCGGGACCTTGCAGAGCCATTAAAGGTAGGTAAGTCGCGTTTAATTCTGCTAGCAAACGCAAGTTGCTTGCGGTTTCACTTGTGACCTTTGTATACCTTTGAATTAATTTGGCTAATTATGTGTGTATGTTAAAATGGCGTCATGTGAAACTGGCGACTTATGGAAATGCTACCTAACGGGTAGTTGCATTTCAGGAACAGCCAAATCTAGCTCGATTGTTTGGTCATCGATAAATTTTTTCTCAGTAGGTCTAATGGCAATATTTATGCTGCGCGCCCAAGAAAGGTTGAATATGGCCTCATTTGCATTGTTAGGGTTGAATGGCTTGTGCTCGTTTGGAACTTTTTCTTCCACCATATAATAATCCGAAGTGTACCCAATGTTGCAAAAGCAGTGTTTGGATGGTACATCGGGTCATTGCGTGCCTTGTTTGGGAAATACGGATTTGTCGACACGTCAGATAGTATTAAAGGAATGATATGCACGTATGGAACCTTTTGCGTAGCTGATGGTAAAGAGGACACTCATAAACCGCTGCATAGAAACATCGAATCGTTTTTGTTTCTTTTAGCAAATGGTTCGGAGGATCTCGCCCTTTTGCCTGATGGACTGGTTTTTGTGTCTTCGGTAAGTGCATTTGTGGCCATAAAAATCGGAATCACCAGGTGTACGAGTGACTTTTACACTCTGTTTTCACTTTTCTATTGTAATTGCCAACCAACTGACACTTCACCGCTTTTCTCATGTAAATGGTATCTTAATTTTCATTGAAGACCCTTACAATCCAATCCCAGAATTTATATGAAGCGTAACAGACCAATCCGTCAAATTAACATTGTATTCTGTCGGCAGCGCCTTTGTTACTTTTTCCTCGCCTTGGCGGGGTTCTTTTTCACTGCTTCACCAGTTAATGGTAGCTTCAGTTTGTTACGGCAGTGAGCTGTTTTCTCGCAGTTAGGAGCCCTAAATAAATTCAATATGTTGGTTTTTCCGACACAGCTTTAATGCAACTAGCAGAATTTTGCCGGCATCTTGCGTTTTGGAAGGTCGTGACCGCAAATTGCATGACGTGGATATTGTCGACACATTTTAGAATTTAGATGCAAATCAGTTTGATGTGAGGGATAAGCACACAAAGGAAGTCGTAATGATATTCCCAATTCCCAAATTGACATCTTTTAGGTGCATTTTCTCTAAGTTCGATTGCATTATGTTGAGATCCTCCACAGATTAATATAACGTATTGCTCAGCTAACTCGCTTCTGCGATGAGGATACCGAGAGGCTAGAGACAGCTTGAAATCCTATTTCCGTCTTCTTTAATTGATTTAAAGCCTCTGACGGACTCTAATCTACTTAGCACATTCTGTAACTCTCTAGCTGTAATCCTCTCAGTTCATTCTATACCAACGTTTCAACGGCCACGTTTTGTCACTCGTCCCAATTCTTCCACTATGTCGTTCAATATGGCGACCGGATTTTCTGGGCCTCGAATCTCGCGCTTGAAAACACAAACTACCGCCTGCAAGCAGGCTGTGTTGGAACGTTTAGCCGCGCATTCAACATCGCCACCCAACAAGTAGCCTCGGCCTTGCGTACGACGGTGATGATGAGTCTTTGGCTGGCTGCCGGCTTCAGACCCTTCGTGTATGGGGTTTTATCCAAGCCATCTCATGTGGAGGAGTTTTCGGAGAGTGAGGTATTTGAGATGGAAGTGGCTAACCCATGCATGTAGTCTACATCTCGCACGCGGAGAGGAGGGCCATGAGCATCAGTGCACCACTGCGTGACAAACTTTTAATTTTGTCGCGAGGCTGATTCCTCTCCTCACCTCTCTCTCTCCAACACATCATTCTAGCTAAGTCTGGCTAGGGCACTGCTTGCCAGAAGCATTATAGTCTTAAGAAGATACGTACCACTGTAGAATAACAACAACAACAACAACAACAGCAAGATGGCTTGTCCTGTTACTACCTACGAAGCTAATCGAGACTGGACAATGACGAACACATTGACACGCCCTAATCAAAATGAGATATTTTTTAACAGTTTTCTGATGACTAGTGTTACTAGATGACAAAAATCATATCGATTTAGTTTTCGATTACAATGCTTTGCACACTGATTAGTGCATTTTGAAACAGGGACTTCGCTACAAACTTCCGCTGGCTTACGACCCGGAGCTTGACAAGCGAGACAGTAAGCTGTTAACCTTTGACTTCAACAAACCCGATCAGGATCCAGTTGAGTTAACGCTGAAGAACTTCAATCGCACGGGATTTAACCCGCACGGAATCAGCGTGTATCGCGACCCATCCTCCGGCGCGGTGTCTCTTTTTGTAGTCAATCACCGGCCAGATGCGCAAGCCGTTGAAATATTTGACTTTGAGCGGGAAACTCATTCACTGATCCATCGCCGTTCTGTTGTGGATCCAACGATTTGGGCTCCAAATAATCTATATGCAGTGGGTGAGAACTGATGAGGATTATCTATTTTACTGTTAGAGTGCTTTTAAATGCAGGTTAATTTCTCAGTAATGTGGGGGAAGGGGCAGATCGGTTTATCAAGTACTCGAAAACATAAGCAAACAAATCATACCGTCCATTGTACCAATCATGCACTCTAAAGTTGATCTTGTGGTGAGAGCACTCCGTCAACACGTACCAGTGTGGCCCGGGTTCGATTCCCGAACTCGGTGTCATATACGCATTGAGTTTGTTTGTTTGTTTGTTTGTTTCAATTGAGTTTGTTTTGTTGGTTCTCTATTCTGCTCCAAGAGGTTTTCTCCGGGTACTCCGGTTTTGCCCCGTCCTCGAAAGCGAATACTTCAACTGATTGGGTTTGAGTTGATTTGGTTTCCGTGGTGTCGCAAATTAGCGCTCTAGCGCAAAACAATGATCCCCAATCGATCTGTAAACTGCGAAGGGGCGTGGACCGCTCACATGAGTTATTCTGTTCCTTTCCTCTCGCAGGTCCTGATAGCTTCTACGTCACCAACGACAATTTCTTCCATTATGACAACCCGGCACTGCGTTTAATACAGATGCTGTTTCTCCATTACTGGTTGCACGGCAGCGTGGCGTTTTATGATGGGTTTAAAGGCATTGAAGTCGCAAGGGGACATCCGAATGGCATCGTCATGGATAGCACTGAGAGGTACATAAAGCCGTTTCCGAAAAATTATGTGGTAATAAGGAGATTCAAATGTTAACGCCTCGAACCATCTCTTCACAGGGGCCCGGACAAACTGTGTGACCGTTCGTATCTTTTACTTAACAAATAAAGAAGCCTAAGCCGTGTATTACACTGTGATAAAACACTGCGGACATTTGAGAACACGAGGGAAATGTAGACAACACGAGCCGCAGGCGAGTGTTGTCTACATTTCTCGAGTGTTCTCAAATGTCCGGAGTGTTTTATCACAGTGCAATACGCGGCTTAGGCTTCTTCATTTGCTTTATGATATAGACGTAATGTGGCGAAAAACAATAAAACACGCTTTTTCTATGTTTTATGCTCTGATAAAACATGGGTTTTTGACTAATCAGAGCGCGCGTAGGATCCTATCTGTATTATAAAGGAATATCGAAAACGTTCGTATCACTGCATAACATCATAATTTACTGCTATGAATATAACGCTGTTTAAGTACGCTCAGGGAAACCAAGACCATAAGCATGGCTATAGCGTAATTACCTTTGGCACTGAAAACTGCTCTAAACACCAAATTTAACACGGTCAACAAGGTCAGGGTGCCTCTTCATTTTTTGCAGGTTTGTAATTGTTCCCAATACTTTTGCGAAAAACCTTGTAGTTTATAGACGTCGCCAGGACAACACTTTAGAAGAGTCTTTTCAGGTAGGTTAAGGTGGTTGAGCAGAGAGATGTTGTTTTCTTGTCTTTTATTTAATGAAGTAAGAGGAAGGGACAACACTGAATCCGAAAACCGGGGAAACTCGGGAATTCGAGGGCGCCCTATTCGAGGGCGCGCCCATTTATTCGAGGGCGCGCCCATTTAAAACTTCTCATTTGCGCTGACGATAGAACTTGGCATTGCCAAAAGTTTATACAAAATCGTAACACATCACTATTATTCATCATGGCGGCGCCTAGGAAATCTAAAAGTGAAAATAGGCGATTCTAAAATTCTTTTTTTTTTCGATACAAATGCTTCCTTTTAAAAACATTTCTGAGAAATTTGATAGCAAACATTATTTCCTGCGGGTAGAAGTTATTGTTTTGTAGGAGTGGAGGTCCCTTTAATTAACACGAGGAGCGGTCGCGTAGGGAATGTGTTAGAGGAACTGGGGCGAGGGCCGAGGAGCAAATAAACTAAAAGGCTACTCGGACGTTTAATTTTAGAGTTCTTTTTCCAACAGACTATCAACGTTGGCACAGTGGTGGATAATATCAACAGAGACCCCGAAACGGGAAATCTATGGATTGCGGGAGTTCCTCGGGTTGTGGACATTGTTGATCACGGCCAGAACCTCAGTCATCGGAGTCCCTCTCAAGTCTTGATGTTGCAGCCTGGAAAGTCATCTACATCCGGGGTAGTGTTTCCTGGTTACCAGCTTCGCGAGGTCTACATGAATGACGGGAAGGAATTGACGGGCGCGACTTCAGCAGTTGTTCATAAGGATCGGCTCCTGATTGGCTCTCTGTGCGGTGGCATGCTGTATTGCGAGATCAAGTACTTCTGAGCCGCTGCAAAGTCCAGGAGTAATGATATTAAGGATGAATTCGTTTGGGACACATTTGTATGTTTTATATATTAAAAAAAATTGTTACTGATGTCATCTGTGCGTCTGTCCTCCATGCATCTTATGCAAATGAACAACCATAATTTTTAAGTGTCGTACCATCTTACCTGCAGAATACCCTGCAACTTATTTGCATGTCAATAGCGTGTATCGTTATCTGTTTCGTTCTTGAAACGATGCCGTCCCAAGAAAACAATTGCAGTTACTCCATAGTTTTGTCATATGTGAGCATCTAGCTAGTCTCCTTCGCAGCCGTTGTTTGGGATGTCACGCAACGACGTCCCAAAAAACGGCTGAGAAGGAGGCTAGTATCTAGGAAACGCAGGAGCTCACAAGCCGGAGCGTACAACTCCCATACTGGGGCTACGTCACGGCGTTTGTACAGACCAAGCTATTTATAGATGGGAGTTCAATTCCAATTCGCACACGTCCAAATAATTAATTATGCAAGGCTTATGATTGGCTAGCTAGCGCGGGAAAATCAATCTGAAAATAGGTCGGTCTGTGAAAACAGATACCACGCAGCTGTTTACAACCTCTAATTTCATTGGATCCGTTTAGGACGCAGCGCTATTTGCTTTTAGGTTTCTGTTGTTTCTTTGAATGCTTCTATTGTTTTCTGAGCCAATCGCGTGGGCAGTTGTAATAGCTGCGTACTGACCCTGTGAAAATGTCGTGACAAGTAAATTGACGCCGTACGCTCCGGGTTATGGGTTCCCGGCAAACGTGAGGGAGCGGAAAGTGGATTCCTTGTCTTCGTGAGTATTTTTCTTCCAAATTGGTGGCGATAACTCCCCAGATTACTTAAAAGACCTGACCGGCTTCAACCCAAATCTGGAGGGAGACACAGTTCTCCAACAGCGATAAACCAATCGGCAAAAGACCCGATGGATTTTTAGTTGGCCGAGAACTGTCTACTGATGAACTTGAAGGGCGCAAGTTGTGAGTTCTGCCGTAATGCGGATGGGGGGCAAGGCTTGCCCCCAGCCATACATTTCTTTGTAAAAATTGGCAAGTTTCAATGCGTTTGCGACGAATTCTCTTGAGACTTTACATGTAGATGTACTAAGTTCGGCACAATAAATTGGTGTATGCAAGTGTTTTTTTGTTGTTGTTGTTGTTGTTTTGTTTTTGTTTTTGTTTGTTTGAAGAAAAATAAGAAAAATTGTAATTTTGCGTGACATCTGCGAAACGGCTTATGGGACGTCAGGCACGACGAGATGTTCACGCACGACAAGATCTGTCCCATGCTTCTTGGCGACCTCGATAAGATATACACTTCCGAAGAGGATCGAACATGACGCATGTTGCCTTTCAGTTGAGATCAGAGAGGGATTACAAAAGGCAGTCACATCTCGCAGATCACAAGTACTGGATCACGAGTGGTAAGCTGTATCTTACGCGCTCGAGAAAAATATGGAGCAGGTTTATATTCGTGTTAAAAATTGAAAGCTTGAAGACTGGCAACTCCGAATTGGCAATCCTCAAAGAACGGCTATTTCTTGTGTCCTTGTCATACTAAAATCGTGGTCAGCAGCACTTTTTCGAGGGTGAAGATGAGCATTATACAAAAATGCAGAGAGATGTCAATATATACTGATCTAAAACGCCCACCACTCCTAATCCCACCTCCCCCCTCCCCCAATTCCAACTTCCTAACTTTTGACCGCGTGGATTGTGCATGTTAAAACTTATGGATTGGCGAAAGTAACTGGCTGCTAATGAAAAGTACTGTTAAATAATACTTTTTTAAATAATGTTTATTATTTATATTGCACACTTTCTGTAAGAAAAAGATGAAGGCAGTTTCTGCTGAGGCCCCTAACCCTGTAAACACCTGTTCTCCCTTGGACTTCCAACCACTTTCTATGGGTGTTTTTTGGATCTGCAAAGTATAAATGAAACTGTTTGTCAAATTTATGATTATGATTAGAGCCTCCAAGAACAAATGGACCAAGGTCAGAGTTCATGAGTCCATTGGATGATGTAATCCGTGACTTCATGGTGGAACAAGATATTCCTGGAGCAAGTGTTGCTTTGAGTAGAGATGGAAATCTACTCTATTGTCAAGGTAAGAGAACTTGAAAGAAGAAACTCAGATCATGTGAATTTGTTATGTGTAAAACCAACTAAGATTGTGAAGGCAGATGAAGGAATTAGTCACCTACAGCAAAAGTTAGCTCTTTCCAACAAAGTCTTTTCCAAACTAGAAGGTTCCATGAAAGTTTCCATTTAAAAGTAGGTGTTCTATCTCTGATCCATTTTTGTTTTGTTTTGTTTTGTTTTTTTAGACATTTGGCCTAAGATGATCCTGGTATTGTATGTCTAGGAGGTGTTTCATATCACACAAGTCGTGTATTATTAGTTCATATGTTTGCACTCTAAATGGCTGCCTCTCTTTTAATGGAAACTATTATGGTTACATCCTTATTCTTGCCAATAGGCTATGGTAGTGCTGGTGTTGGAAGGAAAGTGGACCCTGATGCTATGTTTAGGATTGCTAGTATTAGCAAAACAATCACTGCTGTGGGTATCATGAAACTTGTTCAAGATGGCAAATTGTCATTGGGAGATAGAGTGTTTGGCTCACAAGGTAGGGGATTCTAAACATCCTCCAGTCAAGATAGCAATATTCCGATGACATTGATGATAATGGCGACACAACACCGATGACGATGACAACAGCAATGATGACAACAATGACAATGACAATGACATCAATAATTCAAGACAAGTGATTTTCATCTTTACTTGCAAATGTAGAGCTCTTTAACAGCCTCTCTGTCTGCTCAAAAACTAGGATGTATACAAAACATGGACCCCAGGTCCATGGACCACCCCTGTGGACCCAGTCCATGGACCCCTTCGTGGACCCGGTCCATGGACTACGCCTGTGGACCACCCCTCATTTTGTAAATTCAATATGTTTTACAAGCAGAAAAATCTTTAGATGAAAGAGTGAAGTGATCCTCGCACTTAACTGGACAATTTAAGCAGGAAGCCAGGGCTAAGAGCGAACAACTCCCATACTAAGCCTAGGTCATGGCATTTTTACAGACCATGAGTAGGAGCTTGCCTCTCCCATACGTACAAGCCCTATGAGTCAACCTTTGCGTGTATCTTTCTATTTTTAGAACTAACCCCTTTAGCAGGAGACTCACATTTACATCAATTTGCACATTTTTGCTATTTTTGTCTTCGTTTGACAATAACTTTATTCCGATTGGCCACTTTAAACAGCGTGTGCAGAGCCGAAGAACTGGTAGCGTTCTAAAAGTAGAAAGATATGTGCAAAGGTTGACTCATAGGGCTTGTACGTATGGGAGAGGCAAGCTCCTACTCATGGTCTGTAAAAATGCCATGACCTAGGCTTAGTATGGGAGTTGTTCGCTCTTAGTCCTGGCTTCCTGCTTAAATTGTCCAGTTAAGTGCGAGGATCACTTCTCTCTTTCATCTAAAGATTTTTCTGCTTGTAAAACGTATTGAATTTACAAAATGAGGGGTGGTCCACAGGCGTAGTCCATGGACCAGGTCCACGAAGGGGTCCATGGACCGGGTCCACAGGGGTGGTCCACGGACCTGGGGTCCATGTTTTGCATACATCCCAAAAACTGTCCCCATTAACCCTTTAACGCCCAAGAGTGCCACCTGTAGATTTTACTCTGGCTAATGCCAGACTATTTTTCTCATCACTAGGGGTCCCCTTGGGCAGGAAAGGGTTAAGCTGCAGTTAAGAGTCACCTTATCTAGATACTTGATTGTTGTTGTTGGAAAGATTTTTGTTGTTGGAAAGATTTTTGGGACCTTATTTTTGTGCCTGTGACGGAATTAAGATTTTTTTTTTACCAGAATGTAATTGTGCCGGTCATTTCCTTTCTCAAATAAATATGATTGGGGTTGTACATGTGTAGTGGCATCAGCTCTGGTGATGGCCAAAGGCTTCATAGCTTACATTAGTTGGTTAGAACCTGACACTGTGGGTTAGTAAATACTAATGTTATGAGTTCAAATACCATTGAACCCTTGAATTATTTTTCAGGCTTTCTCACAGTTTGATAAATTGTGGGCATCAACTGGGATAATCACTTCTTCACTTGATTCATTCTCTGCATAGCAGTTCACACATGATTTGTTTCAAATGTTTCAAATGCTATTTGTTTGCTCAAAGGAATTCTGAATGAATACAGTCCCACAGTGAATGGAGACAGTCGTATTGTGAACATTACTGTAAGGCACCTCCTTCATCACTCTGCTGGCTGGGACAGAGACAGGGCTGGGGATCCTGTGTTCTGGAAGGTTGGCAAGCACATGAATGTCATTGAACCAGTGGCACCTGAAGTACTGATACAGTTTATGATGAGAAAGAAGCTGCAGTTTGCACCAGGTAATGATACCTCTTACAGGGATCAGCAACTGGGACTGAAATCATCTGTGCACTCTGACAAGTACACCCATGATGTTGAAGCAATTCAATCCCTCTCTAACCTCAATGATGAGAAACAAGAGGCTGTTTGCTGCCTAAACTCTAGTAACATCTGTTGTTGCTGCTGTTGTTGTTTTTGTTTTTAATAAGTACACTTTTCAATGAAGGTTTGTCCAAAACTGAAAGTTGAAAGGCTAGTTGATTGGAGGCCAGCTCAAGTTGATTAAATTATTGTTATTCTTGGTAGCTATGGTCTGATCCAAAGCTAGCTGAGACAACACTATTTGGTTTTCTTCCGTTTATTTCATCTTGTCAACAACTCATTGTATTATTGTCTCATTAATTTTCTTTTTGTTCTTTAGGTAAGAGGCACGCCTATTCCAATCTGGGGTACACAGTTTTGGGGCAAGTGATCGAAAGAGCAAGTGGACAAAGTTATGAAGAGTTTATGTTGGGTATTTTGAAGTGTGTGGGAATAACCCAAATGAAAATTGGAAGAACTCGAAAGAAAGATCTCAGTTGTGGTGAGGTGAGAGGTCTCGGTCGTCTGTTTGAAAATGTACAAAGCCCTCATGCTTTGTTTTCGCCACTGCTTCAGTAGCGTACGTAACTCTGACGATCTAATGTACACTTATGTCAAGTCACATATTCTCTGTGATATGAAATAAAGAAAATTCAATGTTTGTAAAAGCAACATTTGCCATTGAAGAGTTTCTTAAGGGTTAAGATTCGTACTTCCGAGAAAAACAGGCTGCTAAATCGGAATATTTTTCCCTCGTCGTTGCAGGTGGAGTATTTTCACAATCGTCATCCAAGGCTGGTGAAGTCTATTTTTCCTGAGGGGGGTAGAGTCCCTCCCCAGTACGGGAGATGGACCGTAGAGGAAGCTGATGCGCATGGCGGGTGGATCGCGGCGGCCGCTGACCTGTTAAAGTTTCTCCTCGCCCTCGAGCGTGGTGTAAATGACAGCCGAATGATCACGTCTGAAATTTTCAAGCTGATGCTCGAGAAGCCGTCATTCGCGAATAACGACGCGGAGGAATGGTACGGGTTTGGTCTTGACATTCGAGAGAGTGGGAAGACTTGGGGACACAGCGGACAGATGGAGGGTACCTCAGGAGTGTTGACGCGCCACTGTGAGGGGTTTTCTTGGGCGCTGTTGTTTAATTCTTGGGCTAAAGATTTAGACTTGGATGGGTTAGTTAAGTACGGGTTAAGTCGGACTGCGCATGTTGCACGGAGGCATGTGGCTGGTGATGTTATTCCAAATTCCTTAGTCCCGTTGTCTTCACACGACACATCATTGACCAATGAGAGCGTGGACTCCAGGACTGAGAATGGCAATTCTCCAGAACTGATTTCAAGCGCCGACAATTGTCAGATAATTAAAGTTATGATACCACTTGCCCATTTTTGGTCGTTATACGAAAATTTAAAGGGACAAAGTTTTAATTTGACTTGGCTTAACGCCCTTACTGTCGCGGGTGCTGTTTATTTCAATACGATTTTCTTTCGGCAAAGCGCTGAAAACCTCACCACAACCGTGTACGTGGGATTAACAGCAGATTCGTGCCGCGAGTGCTTGGAGAGTCATCCAAACCTTCGCCCTGTACATGTGGAGACCTACGTCCACAACAGTGAGCTTCTCTATGCTGTACTCTTAACTCCCGTCAACGGAGTAATTTGGGCCATAAATTATGATCTTACCGTCGCTCAACATACTAAAAACATGCCAGTCATGTTCAAAACCGGTTATAACCTAACGGTGCAGTGCCTCACTGAATTCAAAGGTCGACTGCATGTAACAACTCTTTACGAAAGAATCCCTGATGGTGAATGTGTAGCCGAGTTCGACCTCAAACCTGATTACTACCAGTTTGAGTTTAACAAGCAAGCAAAGCAGGGCGGGACATTATCTTATCTAAGGGCGTATCACGTGAAAGGTCAGCCTCGGTTTAGTGTTATCTGGACCAATCGAAATGCAGAGTTAAGCGCAACGAGGCATAACGTGACCAAATACGGTTTTCTTTTCGATCTGGGAGAGGCAGCAAGAAAGAATTTTTATGCGGAGTGCATCAGTTGTTACATAAATGAAGATGTCCTCAATTTTGTGGCGTCGTGGATTAGATAAATCCGAAAGTAATGGTATATTCATGTCACTTATCTCTTTGCCTCAAGTGAAGAAATTCGTACAGACACTTTCACTTCATGAGATTTCTTCGCAGCACCGCACTTGGGTTCCGTATAAAAAGCCCTACCGAATGAGTCTCCCCATTTTCCCTTGAATAGGCAGACATCAAACCCATGCACGTTATAACTTGTAGCTCCTGCCTTCGGTTTTGTAGTGTTCTAGTGACTTTTTGTTTCGAAAGTTTTGGAGTTGTGTCTGCGCCAAACATCGAACGAGAGTCTTAAAAACATACCAGAAATTAACGCTGGATGTGCGTCCTAATGTATCTTGTACATCTGCTGCCGTCCGTACCGCATATTTTTCTAGTCTTCGCTATTTAAAAATTATTCTACGAGGGCGCCCTGGATATGAAGTGATAGATAACCAACGAGGCGCGTAGCGCCGAGTTAGAGTTGGTTATAATCATTTTATATCCAGTGTTTTATCTCGACTTTTAACAGAACGCAACAAAAACTATTTACACACAAAAAATCTCACGCGTCCGCCAAAAAAGCGTTACGGGGAGTCCAAGCCCCGCGCGGCCAAACTAAACGAAATCTGCCAAAACTTATTCAGAACATCCAGCAAGCCCAAGTAGAATAACTGTTTTCTTAAAAACTCAGAGCTGCAGAAATGTTATCAGCTCGCTTTATTGCTGACGCATTCCTTGACTATAATTGGTGAAGCAGGTATATGAACTGATAGCCTGTGTCTGGTGAGCCAATGAAAATGCTGGAAATCTGACATCCGTGGTTCAGTTTTCAATAAATGCTGTTATTATTCATGATAAGCTTTCCTCTAGTTTATGTCTTGACTTACATATCATGTTTGTACATGCAGTGAAAATGGGTTAGTTAAAGGGGCAGTGTCACAGTAGTTTTGCTGTGTTTAGGTCTTAACCGGCTGAAAATTGAAACTTGGTACTTCAGCTGACAAGTAACAGCATTCCTGACAAACCAAGTAGAAAATATGAAATGAATTTTAACTGGAAAAAACTATCCACATGAAATTTTTGGGGATTTTTGGATAACAGGGTGTCCAAATTTGAAAAAGTTAGCCAACTTTTTCAAGTTTCAATCCATTTCCATCCTCGCCATCCTTAGATGCAGATAAGAAAAAAAATGGTTTCAGAGCACTAATATGGTTTTTGTTAAGGAAACTTAAGCATTGTTTTTTGGAGTCCGTTGATGCGCAAGCGTTTTTTTCTGGCCGTTTGGAGTACGGCTCAAATAGCGTGACACTACCCCTTTAAACTTTAATTGAAGGAGCTATGAGCTTAATTAGTTACTTTTACTAAATACGAATTCTACAGGCGGAACGGGTGTGGCCGGTCCCCTTATATACCGATGCTTCATTCGAGATTTGTCCTGGTACACCCATGATTGGTCCCCAAATATGTTTAAGGTAGGACAAGTTTGCGTATTAATAAGGCCTTCTTTCTTTTCACGCGGTTCGGTAGCCATATTTGCGTTGGCGCCCGCTTTGAAATGTCTGAATTTTGAAGTTTCGACGTTTTTCTTTTTTACCCGCAATGACGAGGGAGGTAAGGCGGGGAGTGGTTGATCAACGAATGACTGAACCTTGGCTTTTATAGCGTCGCTTTCTGTTCGAGCGCGGCCTTGAAGTTCCTGAACACTCGATAACTTTCGCCTGCCTACGTCACCAGGTTCGGATCGTGCTCGGAATCGCTCGTTACTCACGGTGATGTACTCGGAAGAGTCATCCTGTTCACTCGTCGGTGAAGTTGGGAATTGGAATAACTTCAGTTCTCTTCTCGCTTGCTGGCTGTCAGCCAAATATGCTAATGACGATGGCGTGAGTGGTAACTCTTTTGATGAATCACTCGAAGAAGTATCACGTTTGTCAAGCTTTGTCCCTTCCATCTGTACAACTGCATCCACATTCGGATTTTGATTTTCCGCTGAAGTGCTTGATTTGCATAGGGTTCTATTGGTGCTTACGATTGAAATGGTTTGATCCCAATCAAAGGCCCATTTTATCATCTTGTGACTTCTTGATCTACATTTGAGTGATTTCTCCGTTAAAGCAGGAAATGTACTCTCGCCTGAGGCTGTAATTCCTTTGCTTTCTTCACTAAATGGTAATTCAAATCTACTTCCGCGTGCTGTTCTATAATTTTTTCTCTTTGAATTTGTGTCGTAAATTTGTCGTTTTAAGTGTTCAAGTTTCTCTCTCTGCTCTGCTGACAAGGTGATGACAGAATCATCAGTATCTTTAAGCACTACATCGCTATCTGAAAGGCTTCGAGACCTCGTTAACTCACTGCCGACCGAGGAAGGAAATTGTTGGTTTTCTGCGTGATTCTGTTGTTCCAAGTGTTGTTTCACTTTCAAGAAATGTTCTGCTTGCGTAGAAACCTTACGATGTATGCTTTGCGAACCGCTGCCTTTTGACTCTTTTCGATTTTTTGACAAGTGAACTGTCCCGTTGTGGCTTACGTCAGGCACAGCTGGAAATAAGAGTGTCTCTGGCCCGTTTTCGCCATCATGCATGATGTGACTGCTCGCAGTTACGGTGAAAATAGCTGTGTTACATGTAACCTTGTCATTTTGCCATCCGATGTCTAAGGTGTCTTCTCCAAAGGCCAAGGCTGGCCCCAAGTCATGCTGCGAGCATTCGCTTTGCTGCCCTCTCACCTCACTGGTACTTTTCCTTCTCTGTTTTGTAACTGCGTTGAAGTGAGCCCTATGTAACGGTTTCAGTTCACTTTTCCGTCGATTTTTGTCTTTGAAA
>BLFK01000250.1:1296119-1298619 GCA_014634185.1 Astreopora myriophthalma | reverse complement strand
GGTGAAGATGAAGCTGATGAGGTCGAGGAAAAGCCAGGAAGTTTTTCACAATTCAGGGAATTCGGTATTCTACCCAAATGTCAATGTCAAGTTAATAGGGACCTTTAGCAACGAGGACGGCAACGGCAACGAGAACGTCGATTCAAAATAGGAATTCGCGTCATTGTAATCACTTCGCAATTATTTCAACTCATTTAAAATGCAGAATTTGTCTCTGCTATCCAACAATGAAACTGGCAAAAGCGGCGTTTAAATTTTGAGAGAGATCGAAAAATTCAACGTCGTGTGCTGACGTTCTCCCAAAGCCGTGGATTTTGGTCATTTGACGTTGTTGTTTTGGAGAGGACGGCAAGGAAATGTACCAAATTGTAAAACGCACGTGCAGGGCGTGCAGAGCGATTGTTTTTACTAATTAAACCTACTGTTTTGTGACGTTCCCGTCGCCGTTGCCGTCCTCGTTGCTAAAGCTCCCCATGAAGTTTGCCAGTTGCACGTGTTGCTGCGACAACAAGGGTAGTATCAAATCCAAAGTGTCTATGAAAGAATTGCTTTCCTGGCTTGGTTCATGTTGGTTGACGCCAGTGAAAATAAGTTTGGGTTATTCGATGGCGTGGCATTTGAGATTAAGCGAGGAATGATAATATCAGGGAGTAACTTCTCTGGAGTGCATAATAATGAATCCATGAAATTGCAACTAAGCGTTTTCCTTACGAGTGAATGTGGAAACCTCACAAGGCACCGACTGAAAGAAATCTTAAAGCTTGGTGGGAATTGAACCCATTTTTTGATCAACGATTTCCCTACAAACTGATCATGAGCTACGTGATCAGCGTGTGGTGGGTGGTTGCAAGACAAGTTGCACGAAACTATCTCCTACATCTGTTTCTGCAACTTGCCGCGCAAAGAGTTTGGCCGTTGTAAGCTTACGGATGCCTTCCTTTGCAACTACTCTGTTAATTGCTAGTCTTGTTTAGGAACACGAGAAGATTAAGTGGAGTCATAATTTCCAAAAGACGAGCATTCCGAAAATATAATTTTTTTACGCGCAGGTAGCCAGAAAAATAACGGTGACACCTGCGGCGAAAACAGCTGTTTGCATGATGAATTTGGGGTGAATTTCTTCGTGTCACACACATGACCTGGCAATCCCAGAAGCCACCTCGTTGTATTCATACATCATGGAGGCGTGATTTGCGTTTATGCCTCGTTCTTGGCAATAACGGGCCTGTAAAAAACATCTCTATTTATTGCGGAGTCAGACTTCCGCGGCTTACAAGTGCAATATTTTACTTGCACAAGCGATGCAATTTTTTCGGAAGCCACAAGTTAAAAGATTTTAAATGAATATGTTCTTCTGCCTGTTTAAAATGGTGTCCAATTTTTGAAATTATCTTGGAAGCCTCCTGAGGCAGGAGCTTACCGTTGGAGCGGTTTTCAATTGAGTGTTGTGAAAGCCAAACAGAAGTAATTGCGGAGCCAATCACGTTGAAGAAAATACACCCTCAGCCAATCACAAATCGAAGAGATCACAACTGGGTTTTACTAGCCAATCAGAACGCAAAACAAGTGAGGGCAGCCGGCGCCAAGCGCGGCAAAATGAGAATGACTCAATTGTTTTGCATCTGATGAGGGAAGCAAAGGGGTTGGTGGAGCTGGGAGGGTCATAATCCCGTTTCACGCACGAATTTGAACAAAACTCCCGCATCACGTATAATTTTAACGAAATTTCACGGGTCAATTGTTCATAAATTCACGAATCGCGTATCTCTTTTGCGTTCCTTTCGCGCGTCACGCGTTAATTTTTTTGCCTCATCCCGCGTCACGCAGGGATGCTTTGCTACCCTCTCTGCTTGGTTGAAAAGCTCGCACAATTTTTTATTTTTTTGAGAGAGAGCAAAGCAAAACAGATCTTTAGCAATCGCGTCGACACGACACGTGAGGATCATCTGGACTCCCGAAACGAAGAAGAAAAACAACCAAACCAGAGGGCCAGTACGCAGCTATTACAACAGCCCACGCGATTGGTTCAGGAGACAATAGAAGCATTCAAAGAAACAATGAACCCTGACCCTAAAAACAATAGAGCTGCGTCCTAATCAGATCCAATGAAATTAGAGGTTGTAAACAGCTGCGTGGTATCAGAAAAATTGGGTCAGTACGCAGCTATTACAACAGCCCACGCGATTGGCTAAGAAAACAATAGAAGCATTCAAAGAAATAACAAACAATGAACCCTAACCCTAAAAACAATAGAGCTGCGTCCTAAACATATCCAATGAAATTGGAGGTTGTAAACAGCTGCGTGGCATCTGAAAACAGAGGGTTAATGACAAGTTTGAATGTAAGCAAATCGCCCGACAATTGCACAGATGGCTAGGAAAGATAAGACTCGAGAAAGAACACTCCTAATCACAAAACAACACCGATACTCACCATATGAATAAGAGGAACGTCTGTAATGTCGAGGACCCTTACGGTCCGGGGATCCCCCCCCCCCCCC
>BLFK01000250.1:1260594-1296109 GCA_014634185.1 Astreopora myriophthalma | reverse complement strand
CCCCCCCCCCCCCCATACCCCAGAGCTTTGAAAACCGAAGTGAAACTGAGGATCGCTTTTAACTTCATAGTCAAGAACACGCGCCTTTAACAACAGTGAATTACGAGGCCGAAGGCAGAGTGCTTTTATTGTTCCAAGGTGTCTTGGTCTGATCCCGACAAAGCACGAAGCACGAGTCTGTCATCTGACTTCTCAAATGAAAAAAATAATGAATCTTTTAGTTTTGTTTATAATGGCATTTTTTGTACAATTTGTCGTATTTTAATTCGGCTCCCTCAGCAAAATACGAAGAAAAACCAAGAAAGTAAAACTGAGTTATTAATACACACTGAATAAAATATAAACTATTAAAAGAACAGAAAACACAACTGACAAGTGAAATATTTCATGGTATAGTATATATTTCTGAATAGTGGTAACTTAAGATAGCTTGTAACAAAACGCAAAGTGCACTCCAAATTTCTTAAGCGTACACGGTCATGGTCTCCTAATTAATGATTCTCGTGCATTTTTGACGGAGTTCCAGGCATCAAATACCTTCATGTGTTTTGCAAATAGCAACTATAGTTTTAAAACAAGTTCTTGCAAATTGTAATATGATTTTTCCCTGTGCTATTAGAGAGCGATGAAAATCTGAAGTATTCTTTAAAGCTTCTGGTCAACACGATTCATTTTTATTTGTCTGGTCACTCGGTGCCAATACCGAACGCTGTGATACCATTCAAGAGATCCTACTTTCACATTAAAATTTTCAACGCCCGAAGCTCAAATCAATTGAAATTCCCAGGCGCGGAATGAGTGAATTTTCCTCCCACCACAATAACTCTTCATTGCGCCTGCGCTATCTGATGTGCTGGACCCATTCTCGTCCCCAGAACCACTCGTCTTCAGGCTTAAAATGAAAGAAACGGAGGCTCTGGGGACGAGAATGTGCTGGACCGTTTTCTACTCAGTGGTTAATCACGGGTTTCAGTTTGGAGAAACAGAGAAATTTTCATCCATGTCTCTTATAAATACAGTAATTCTGTGGCTAGAGCAAGCCATGTGAACACACACACGCCAAAAAAATAATCAAGGATTATTACAAAGATTTTACAAAGATACGCAAATACGGCTTTCGGCTAAAATACTAACTCCTTCCTTTCTTTGGTGAAGGGATTTGGACTTAGGCGCCGATCACATGAGCCGGGCTGGCCCGGTCAGTCGGGCTGGTCGAGTTTGCCAGGATGAGTTTCAGTCTGGTATTACATGAGGTTTGTCGAGATCCCGGGCTTAGATTTTTCTATGTAATCGCAAACTTGATTTTGTGGTGTTTTTCTCAGACGTGGTGGGATCTCTGCTAAACGAGCCAGCCCGGCTCATGTAATCGGCCCCTTAATTTCAGGCAAGCCGTGAGTAGCTCATGAATTTTTAACAAATTTTCAATTTTTATCATAAGAATCAGGAGCAGTGACGAAAGCCCGATCATTGTTGAAGCAAACGGGAGATTCTTCTTCAGTCTTGTTCTCAAGATCAAATTCCCTGCATTTGGCGAGAATTTTACCGGCTCCAAATTTAATCGCGAGGTCAAGGCTTGTGTGTACTGCTTGCTGTGGCAAATGCTGATCTGTTCACGGTTTTGGCTACCACAGAGGAATACCACGTTGGATTGAAATTTAGCCGGTATTAAAGATTGTTCTCTATGATTTCGTGAATATTTTAATCGACCAAGCGCTAAAATGGGCCAAAGTGAAAGCAAACGATGTAGGATATGTGCCACGAGACTAAACCCGAAGAAAAAACAGGATATGGAACAATCGCTGTGTTCTAGGTAAGTTTTCATGTCAATTTGATATTTTACTGGTTTTGGCATCGACAAAGCATATCATGGGTATCCTCGTTGCAATTTCTGAGTCTTTCTTGATACATTCTTGTCTGGATTTGCTTATTATAAATAATCGTCAACAGATTCTTTTCAAATTCAATTCATTACCATCGACACTGTGAAATATTCATGTTGGTGCGGAAAATAAATATAAGTACGCAACAACTTTCAACAATTCGCTCTCACTCAGAATAGACACCAAGACTCAAAGCAGCGAAATCTGCCAAACAGTGCGTGCCACTGGTATTTTTTTAAACTTAATTTTGCCCTAGCCCCTGGTGGAGTTTCTGGTGTGAATTTCTGCCTTAACATGGAAATTCACGTGCATCAAATAAACTAAATTTGCGTTCATTCAATTTTAAACGCCACAAAAATTTTCATTGGAGAACTCACATGTTAGTGGGTTTTCTAGCATAGCTAATTATGGTTTGACCCAAATCTCTGGAAAATTCGCTTTTTATTCACTTAGTCAAGGCACTGAGTAATTTTGTCTTTCCAAATAAATCAAAGTTAAATTCATCAGTTTTCGAAAAGTTTGTGAGCGCTTTCTGTTCAGGGAAGCTGTTGGTCAAAAAATGTTGCTGGCATCTGTAGATGCTGATTTTTCGAGTCTGTTTGACGAGTTTTTGTGCCATGGCCAAACGATGGAGGAGAATGTCAACTCTGCTTTGAAATGGCATCTTTAAAAAATGTGGAACTGAGCCTAGAAGCCCAGCTGCATACCTCGGCTTTGAATGGCGTTTTTTTTTGCCACATGAAAGAAATTACTTTTTTTTCTGCGAATTGTTTCCACCAGTTGATTGCATATGCTGTAATTTATCGAGATATATAAACAGTGTTGAAGTATTCATTGTATGGTTTTGGACTCTTGTGAAATGACTAGAGGTGAATATTACACAATTGCTTTCTGGTGAGAGTGAAGCTGATTTTTTTTACATCAAATTTTTGTACGGTTTTTGTGAACTTTTCAATTATTAATACCTTTTCAGCGGAAAAACAGCAACATCTGGCAAAATGAGTTTCGCCAATACATTACTTCATCTTAGTTCTATGTTTTGCTCTAGAGCTTTGCACCCGATGTACTGAAGGCGTTTGTCATATATGATACGATTGGCCACTCCAAGGGTCTTGATACCAAAGTGATTTGGTCCCAGAATGCTGGGCCCAGTTGTTCAAAGCCCGATTAAGCTAACCTTGGGTTAGAGTGAACTTTGATTCCAGTTTATTTACCAATTCACAAATATTTTCCTGAAAGATTTTTGCTTGTCACTTGTGACTTACACTTTTCTTCCGCTTTAGTCTAAAACCACTTTTTGAGAGTGTTTTCAGAGGGAGAAATTAAAACGTCGGTTACTTTTTAATCGAGGGTTAGCGTTAATCGGCTTTCGAACAACCGGCCCTGGTAAAAAACTTTTTTAGTGAGCCAATCTTAACACTCAAGAGACCATAGGCGTCTTCAAATCATGATGAAACAGAACAAAAAAGCCTCTTCATGGTATTTAATTGGTTATGAGGCAAGGACAGGATGCCAGGCGAGGCATTGGGCCATTTTCGAGTTCACGTCAGCCTCTTCATCAAAGCGAGTCCGAGTGTCAAAGTTTTGTGATGGTAATTTGTTTTACTGTGCTTTGCATATGATATAACATAACTAAAGCAACGCGCGCGCTCTGATTGGTTAATTCAGCGTCTACTATTTGCCCATGGGTGTACGCTGCTGACGTGTGTGCTAATTTTCGCGCGCTTATTTTCTCTTGTCATGTAAGACTACACGAACATTTTTTTTGTGATGTAGCTCAATAAAAGGACTTCTGTAGTTCCAATGTCTCAATGTTATGTTACAAAATGGTAAACGCCATAGGGAAGTTTGCTAAGCACTCAAGAAGCTTACGCTTCTTTCGTGCTTAGCAACCTCCCACGTGCATCCATCACTCAATATTGCACGCTATGGCGTTTACCATTTGTTAATTTTTACAAGAAAGACTTCGAACTTAGATCCGCTTTGAAAGAGAGAGAGAGGCTGAAGAGAACTCGCAAATGGCCTTGTCAAACGCTTGTTTCAAGAATGGTTATCGTCCCGATTACAACATGTCGTTAAATGAGTGTTGAAACGTTCACGAAACGGACACGTTGTTATTGCTGTTCTCATTATTCACATGTTGCAGAGCATTCGCGGGCAATGTTTTCAGCGGACAGGGCAATATGTCACTTAGCCTTGGAGCCCAACGATCCTCGCAGCGGATGCTCCTGGTAATTCTAACAAGCACAGACTTCCGGCTTTTGTCGTTCTTCTAATGCTAGAGCAAGAGTGGTTAGAGCCAATCTGTTGACGGTAGAGGGCCCCTTATGACGTCGGTGTTGATGGTGATGGTGATGGCGATGGTGGTGGTGGTGGTAGTACTGATAGTGATGGTGATGGAAGCCGTGTTGAAAATAGCCTGCGTAGCCGTCTTTTCCATTTTCTTTTCTCCGTGGTGGGAGTCACGCGAAGGCATGGGGCGAAAGCAAAAATCTGGAGTCGGTGAGTGGAGGCGCGCCCCTTCCCTCACTGACTTCAGACTTTTGCTTTGTTGGCTGTGTTGTTGAAAACGGCGTTGTATTAAGTGAAACACACTAAAATTTGTTTTTTATTTTTATCTGTGATCTACCCAGTTGCAGAAAGAAAGGTTCCCAAGCTATCTGGGAAAACAGGAAAACGCTCAGATCCTTTCTTTTTGGAGGAGGCGACAAGGACAAGAAGAAGGACATGAAAGAAAAAAAGAAAAAGAAGAAGAAAGGAAGGTTCAAGAAATTAAAGAAACTACGGAGAAAGAAGAAGAAGAAATGATGGCACCCAAGGCTTAATTCGTAACTGTAGACTCGGTTTCCGTTGAAAAACCGTTATGTGTTGTCGTGTAACGTTTTTTATTGTATTTAGTTTAAATAATGTAAAACTCAAGCTTAAAAGTAGTAATTTAATGGAAAAAAATATGCCAGCAATAGCTATGCTCTCATAAGATCTGTCCTTGCTTTGCATTGAGCAAATCTGGCTGTAGAAGGGAAAATAGTCGTGTAGCTTGCTTCCAATTAACGCAGACCCTCAGTTTGGGTTTTGACGTAGTCCTTCGTTGGGCCCGTGAATTGCACATAAAATGGTGAAAGCTGCTTTTGAATGCTTCAGTATGAGAGAGGTAACTGGAGGTGATCATTCGAAGGAAACTCCGGAAGCTGGGTTTAACGCTAACCTTAGGTTTAAGTCATGGTATGTATCCCATTAATTAATTTTTTTTACGGACAGGACAAATTCCTTGTGGATTACATAAATATAACGCCGGAATGCATGTTGATGGAAATGATTCATTTGAGAGTTAATTTATGTCATGTTAAGATGGTGTAAAAAGTTTAGTCTTTTAAAGAACAATTTTACACGAGAGATATTGAAAAGTTCCTATCGAAGGGCAAAAATACTTCGCAAAAAGTCGTAAATGATTGGTAAATAAACTGGAATTAAAGTTCACACTAACCGAGGATTACTTAAATCGGGATTTGAATAACTGCTACCTGGATGGAGAGGGTATCTGTTTTTGGGACACGTTCAAGCTAAGGCATATGCGCATGCGTCCGGAAAACTCATTTTCCTTAGTGGTATAACAAAATGGGCCCACTCTAAAACCGGAATCGCAGTGCTTTGTAACATCGTCTTATTCAGTTGTCTCGCGCCCTCAACAGGCTAGCTAACAAAGTACCCCAAGTGGAGTTGAGAGTAAGCAATTCAGAGTTAGCGCTCTCAGGAAACCGACGACGAGACCGGCCTTCCTCTGACAATTAAATCAACCCACCCTGGAGTGTTCCCTCCCGGAGTGTCGGTGCGTTGCACTCTTAGTAGGATTGTCTGGAGTATCTTTAACACCTGTCACGTTTTTCAGCTATTCTCCTCCCTGAGCATCAATCGTATTGGCTTGTACCGAGCCTAAAAAAAGTGCACGTGAAAACCGAAAAAAGCCACCGGAAAGTTGTACTTGTGGTAGACGCTGAATGGTTACATTTAAAGTTCTCACACACATACTACGTAAAGGAGACCATATCGTGAACCGATATCGTGGCGGTCAGGGTCAGCCTGGCTTAAGGAGCAGTAGGAGGGTTGAGGTTTCAACAAAGAGTAATCACATTTGTGTAAATTTGCAATTTCCGAAAGAGAACAGCGTCTAATTTGTTTTGCTTCATTGATTCGACTACTTTGCGGTGTACCAAACGAGGATGTACAAATACCATTGTCTTCACTTACATGGCGTCTGGGACATTCTTTGCATTTTAAAAATCGTTAACAAGCGCTTTGAGTTTGCGGTGACCTATTTGCGATATATTCCTCTCATGCATGAGTTGGAATAAGTGCAGTTTTAACGCGCACGTAAAGCTCGGCGCGCTTGAAAGGCGATATAATGCACCTTTAAAAATCGTTTCCTGAGTTCGTTTGGTTTAATTACAAAGAGCTGCTTCCTGTGGGACGCTCTTTTTGCTTTGATCTCAGAGGTGTTACATCATCTGAAAAAATACATCTGGAAATGATGTGATGTAACAAAATGTTTTGGTAGCTCGAATCCAGTTTCTTAACTTGAGAAACGGATAATTGTCGGTTTATTTACAAAAACCTTCTCCAGTATACTTTTCTTCATTGCTGGTAAATACAAATCTAGTTTAAGCTCAACGGAAAAACACACGTGATGGAATTTTTTTCGGTTTCTTTTCCTTTCAAGTCTTTTTTAATATTCCGCTATAGTATTTCTTGATGAAATGCCTAAGGATATCATATCGAAGCCATTATCAATATTCAGTCTTAAGAGCTCTGTGCGCTTAAAATCCCTTGAATCCCTTTGTATTCGGTAACTTAAACGGCGCTTACCTTTCTCAATCCGGAAGCGCCCACTTCTTCTTCTTTTTTTTTTTTCCTTCTTATATTAAATATCATATTTTGTTCCGGAATTAACCAAGAAGCTGATCCTCTGTCAGATATACTTTTTATATAAATGCAAAACAGATTCAGCCGGGATTTAACGGGCTTTATTATCCCAATGACAACAAACGGAAACCACTGGCACCCTTAGCAATACTGAAAGGGAGTTTCCTTTTTTTCTTTTTCTTTTTTTTTTAATGATGTACATTTTCCGACGATAAGTTATTTCTCTCCCATAGTATTCTTCAGCTGTTCGGCTTCCTGGGAGCAAAAATCGTAAATTAAATCGCGTGATTAGGTTCTTTTTCTGATAATAACTGCGTCCGGCATCAACTATCAAACGAGTTTCTAATTTTTTTGTTTCTAAATCTTTTGTTTTTCACTGAGATGAAACCGGAAAGACAACATCCTGTAATTGGTGCATAATGCTTAGATTTTTCTGTTTCATTTTGTCAATCAAGCCAACGGGGCTGACACAGGTCAAATTTTTCTCTTTGAGTTCCGCACGCGAGCTGTGACAGGACAGAAAAGCAACCACGTAATTGTCGCGTCCGTTAATCTCTACTTGTGCTTCTGAGCAGTCGTACTACCTGCATCATTATTTTTGTCGAGATCTGAATTTCGAACGTGCTTACTCCACTCGTCCAAAAGTATGTCAACTATTTTTAATCTTGCGTAATAGCAATTTTAATTTGCATCCGTTTGCACGCTATAGCCATTATTTCAGCTAGTTAAAAACGACCCACATTCAATACATGATGCAGCATCGTAACCTCAAATGCGTAAATTGAACGACTTTATTGACTCGTGATAACAGAGCGTGAAAGGGGGATAATTTGTATGTTATACGGACCGGTATTGTCGAAAAACCGCAGATTTGTCTTATACCGCGTTGTATTGGAACTTTCAGATAGTTTTAAACAATTGGTGAAATATTTTCCCAAGTTGAATATCGGTAGCATCAGTAAAATTGTGATCAGTAAAACTGTGAATCGCTGTTCAGGTTGCTTTTGATTAAGACAGAAATGGGTGCGGTGTGCTCGTCCATTTTGAGCGTCTCTTTTGAATGGAGCCCCTCGGAAACCTGGCGGTTTTCTATCTCGCCAATTATTTGTCCTTGATCAATCGCGTTGTTGTCATTGTTAAATCGTTCATTAAACAGTCGAGCGTAATTGTTCTCTTGAAGTTTTGTTTTCTGTCGCTGTCCGCGAACTTGGGAGAAGAGGAGGGTCTTGCTATCAGAGAGTTCAAATAACGAACTGTTTGACTGTTAATCGCACACATTTACCAGTAAGTCAAAAAATCATTTTAAGTTTCAAGATCGAAAAAAAAATGATGCGTTTATTTGCTGTAGTAGTTTAACGTAGATCATACAATTTTCCTTCAATCGTCAGCCTCTTGCTCACCCATAGTCACTCTTGTGTTTTGTGAGGAACCTTAATTTCTTATAAGCCTGGTGGTTTCGTTTACGTTTCCTTGCCATTTATTTTCGTCTTTTTATTCCATATTCTGTATCGTATTATATGGGAAAACAAATAAAATGTTTAAGCGAATCGAGTAAAGTAAAGGGTTACGCCAAAAGTTTTTGAAAAAAGTCATGCGAACACTCATTATGAGTAGATGAGTAGAGAGTAGGCTGAAATGAAAGCTAAGCGTCAATTAACAGCTTACGTGTGAAATTAATGAACTGAATTTGCTGCCAAGTACTGATAAGTCATTGCTAAATAGCACATTGCCTTTTCTACTATCTTATACAGAAACAACTTGTTTATGTTATTGCTCATTATATTAGCCACAGTTATGGAGAGAGTGGTCATTTTTGGCACCACTTCTAAGCCCTCCTTCTTCAGTCCTCAAGTGTCACCAACACGTGCAAGTTCCAATGTCTTAAAGTACACATGGGGTCGCAAAAACTTATTGTCAAACAACGAGCATTTGACCATATGAATTACTGTACAGCGATCAGTTCTAAAGGGCGTCTGTTCGTTATTCTCACGGTTTAGAAAAGAACTATCCGGAGCAACATGTCCGCTTACGGGCGAGTTCAACTGTATGTTACCCAGGGGAGGCAAAGTTAATGTCCGCAGCTCAGGCTGATTGGTTACGGGAATGTGAAAATATCATAGAGTTTGTATAGACGTTCAACTGAACAGGGTTTCTTTTTTTCCCGGGCATCCGTAGGTGGAGCTGTATTCTTGCAAGAGTGTCCGTACGTCGAGAGAGCTTCGACCGGCTCTCCTACGGGAAGTTACTGAACTTAAACATTCACCTGAATGGCTTCTGTTCGTCTGACAGGCAAAATATTTTGTACAAGGAGTCAAGTAAGGGCAGTACCGCTGGAAAAATTTCGCTGACGAACTTATACAAGTTCGTGAATAGCCGGCGTTGTTTGGGATTTCACCATTTTAGCATAAATAATACAAGAGATTTCTCAAAATTTTTCATAGTCATGCCAGTGGATCCGGACCACGCGAAGTCATTGCGCCCGGGAGCAACGTAACGTTCACCGGAATTGCTTTACATTCAGAATTTATCCACACATTTGAACTGACATCAAAACAACCTTTGTTCAGTTAAACAAAACTGAACGACAATTTTCCTCTGGATATCTCGGTCCGCTCACAACTTGAGATTTTCTTTACGGCCAACTCCTGACTTAAATTACTCGGCCGCTTCTGAGAAGAAGTTAGCCAGGCAATGACGTTCAAAATTTGTTCCTCCCCGCCAAAGAGGCGTCGTTTTCCGTTCGCCATTTTAACTCGTCCTTGTTAATCTTTCCCAGCTTGGGCAACGTTATACCGGCCTCTCCCTACAAACAGTTATCTCTTTCTTGATGATTACAGAAAAGCATAGCGCTCTCGGATGGCGCTGGTTCTCGTCCAAGCGGAACCTTTTCATCTCTTCCAACATTTCTTTATTTCACCCCAGTTCCCAGTTTAAAAAAGAAACTTGACTTAACTCGTACGTGCAGCAATTAAAAGCTAAAACTCTATATTAGGAGCTCTCGCGGCCCGCACGTTTTGCTGACGTTAGGTTTTAGATCCTTTGTTTATGATTTCCGAAACAGGAAAGCACAGACTAGGACGCAAGGCTTTGGGAGTCATGTGTCCTTTTTAGTTCAAGCACGTTGGCGCCAAATAAGAGGAAATGCTTTACTTTCACATAGAGCGGAGCGTTAAAGAGTGACTCAACTCAAATAACCCGTTGACGTGGGCGCTTTGAACGGTCTGCCAAGTACTATGTAAAAAAAAACTCTGTTCTAATGTGATATACTGCTCAATGCTGACCTCAAGTTACGCTTTAGTTTTCTCCTAGCTGTTGTTCTAGAACTTTCGCAAAGTATGGCAAATGCTTTCCTTTCGTGCTAAGAGCGACCTACGCATTGCCATGCATTTGGGATCACGAGCCTTATTCACACGTGCTCCGTGCTCGGAAGCAGGCAGTGTAAAAGAGTGAATCGTGAAAACGCTGGAGGCTACAAAATCCGATAACAGTGGAATGAAACTCTGTAGTTGTTATCCAGGATTGTCATTCTTTTCGGCGAACCACTTTAGAACAATACCAGTAACGAGACATTCGTCAGCCATGTTACGTTTATAGACAAACGCGTTGAAGCCCAAGTTTGAACATGTGGGCGGAGGATAAAGGTGAAAAATATTTTAAATGCGAACTCACTTTCAAGTGATTTCTAGTCTGTCTTTTATCCAACTGTTCAAGATGGCGTCTTTTAGCTTTGGATGAAGTATCTGATAATTTCAGTTCGCCTCGTGTTAATAGTGTAATTGTTTAATAGGTCTGTAAACTTCGAGTTTATGTAACGTTGTCATAATTGCTGGAAATCATGATTGTATTTGAACTTTCGGAATGTTAAAAGAGCTGGAGAGTGTTGTAAATTTTTTCTCCGTTGTTCTTTATAATGGTTTTATCTTAGTTGTCAACTCACAACTGTTTTAAAAAGAAGAACCAAGTTTAGCAAAATTACATTTGCTGGAATCTCTGTCATCCATTGAAACAATCATTGTTTGCCTTAAATGAAAAAAAATTGACCGATATATGCTAATTGTCGCCATATATGAATATATGTGTATAGCATGAGTTCGTTTCGTGTTAATAGTATGCAAGTTACGTGTTTTTCGTGGCCCTTCGGCCTGCCACTTTTTGAAGGTCAGCCAAACTCGTTGTCCTTTTGACGTAATTCCTGCAACTTTTGACTGTGTGCTTGAAATTTCACGGATTGGCAATTTAGATCAGAAGCATTGTGCCGATGTTTTCATTACAGTTTTTGTTTTTGTTTTTTTCGATCGGTACGACATTTTGTAAACTTGACATTCAATTTCGATTGAAATAACGTTATGTCCTGCCGAGTTTAAATTATTCTGTTTAGACTCCCCCATCATTATTTCTCACATCCTCTTAAAAGTTAGTTATTCGGCCGCAGTATGCTATTGATCTACGTGTCTTGTCCGCCACAGCTCAGGGAAAGGCACTGAAAAACAAAAAACTAAAAACTAAAAACAACAACAACAACAGCGACAACAATCACCAAGAGAATGGCCGGTATATCTCAGTTTTTTTTTTGGAAAATATTCAATCCAATGCAACTGCTGAGAGTCAGATAATTCAGTGGTTCTGGAAAACAGTCGGTCAATCTGAGGTCATTTCTAAAAAGCAAGTGTAAAAGCAAAGGAGGCAAATTAAGAAGAAAAACAAAATTCCAAAAGGATCGACAATGCCGAATGTCTCTCAGAAGCATTCCTGTTCTCATAGGCACATCTCTTTAAATATTTCGGAGAGAGGACTGAAGTTAGCCGAATAAAGTTTGAGACACCCGCTCGGCCTGAGTAGTGAGTGACCCGTTGTTTCAATTTGCGTCATTCTATATTAATCGGGGACATGATGTGAATTTATTTTGGCTTCACAGTGCTGCTGGAACGTTCATCTCGTTCGTGAATATTTATTCAGACATTTTTCTTGGCTTAGTAATTTTCCGTGTTTGTCAACCATAGATAAGAGGTTCGCTTTAGAAAATAGCTCAATCTCTGTAATCAGTGGAATCGAGTTTTGTCAGGGGTCGCATGATTTTTTTGATCTTTTTCTCTTTTTGTTTTTGTTTTTTGTTTTTTGTTTTTTGCTTCTTCAAGCTTACATACAGCAGGAAAGTGGAAAAGTAATTGAGGTATAGCAATTGATTCACGAAAATGTTCAATATTTGAAACTGAACTGCACAACCCTGTCTTGCCTGAAACATGTTACCTTCTGTTGTTTTCAAGTTAAAATGCGTGGGAAGATCTTAAGTCTCCAAGCCGTATTATGTCACGGCGTGGTAAAAAAACACTTAATAATTCTTTAGTATTCTTAGACGTAAACAGTTTAGTAAGTAAACGGGTGATTGGTGCGCGTGTCTTTGTAAGTCCGGCAAAATGGTGGGAGCAGACCAATGCTTCCAAGTTCTGATCGGTAGATCAGGGTGTAACATCGTCGTTAGATTTAAGCATTAGACTTCTTTTGCGGCTCAAACAAAATTAAGGGTGAATTGAGTTAACGCTATACTGTCATCAGCCCTGAGTTTACCATTTTCGGAGGTTTATTTCATTGGTATTTTTATTGCAAGTTAATTAGTGGGTATGAATCTCCGTGGGAGGGAGTGTTATCGGCCTCGGCTGGTAGTGCAAATCATGAGGCTGCCAAATAAACAGCGTTTTCGTAATCAATAAATAATTCTTATCATTACGTGAATTTGTTGTTTATCAGCATAATTGTATTGGTGTGCTGGCTGCGGCTGATTTAGCAAATCAGTTGCCCTCGAAGGTTTCGAAGCGGTGTGGTTGTCGATAACTTTGGTTTTGCCGTTTGAGCACCAGTAAATTTTGAACGAGAACCCTGTTACGGATAAAAAGCCCCCTAAATCAACCATGCCCATGACTAGAATGCATTTTTTTCTACTGGCCTTTGCAGTTTATAATTACAGTGACTTCAAACTTAACCAAACGTTTTGTGGAGATCTAGACTGTGCCGGCGATGAAATTAAGACTCCAAACGAACGCACAATCTGCTGTAATTTGACAATGAAGACGTAGAAAAACTTACGGATAACAAATGAGCTTTCGCACTGCGTTAACTAAATCCTTTTTTATTGGTAATGGCCGAAGAAGGACATTGAATGCCAAGTCAGCACGGTTCATGAGAAGACTTTAGTAATTTTAGCAAAGTTACAACTGCTAATGAATCACCAGTGAGACCTGTGGTGGCTCGAACAAGTTGTTGATGCGATGTACAGTTGGAAAAAAATGAAACCAGCGTTCGCAAAGACCGCACAATCTTGTTCGGGAGCTAGCAAGAAAAGGGTTCTACTGAGTGAAAGTTGGGGGCAACGAAATCATTTTTTCCCTCAGTGTGATACTTAAGCATTTAAGTAACTGGTCAACAAGTTATGGGAAGCTGACGAATAAGCGGCCGAAATCGGTCAGCACGTCGAGTCGATTTTCTGTTGCAGGCCAGAGAACCAGGAAGAAACTGATGGCCTTGGGGGTTCGCCGGTCGCTGCGATCTCCTTAGTACATTCTTGTTCAGTTTCGTTTGTGAATACATATCTCGACACAACCTTGGCAAAAGCAGCCATCCTTGCAGACATTTTTGTTTCAAGATAAAGTTTTAAATGTAGTCCATGATTACGAATGAAACGGAGTGATACAACTGTACTTTGAAATGCCCGGTGAAGAAAGGTTAATGATTTGTTTAGAAAACGATTTTCGATAACGCAGCAGAACTCGTATTCCTTTATTTTTCCAGTTCAAAAGTTGGGAAACAATGGAGAAAGATGGTGAACTTGGCGCTAAGGCCAGTTGAGGCCTTAGTGAAGTTATGCAACTTTAAATATCTTAACTTCCTGCGTAAAGCACCTTTCGGATGAATGTCACACATATAGTTCCTTTTCTAAATTTAACCTTGAGTGTGATAACATCAAAAGGAAATCTCGAAATTTTGTTGATCTATGGCATATTGTCTGTGAAGCGAGAGTAGAATCCCTGTAGGAGTTGAAATTTCTCCGTCTGAGCTAGGGTCTGATATTTTTGACGAGGCGCGTCGAAACTGTTTCAAAGGTTAACAACTTTGAAACTCAATTTCCTCTTTTATAGGGTTCAGTAAGAGAGAGCTTTTCGGAGATCTCAGCTAAAAGTAATTTGTTGTCCCTTTTCAGCAATAACTTTCTGTGGCTACAATTGATTTATTTGGACAAGTTTGTTCGATTTTAAAATTAATCTTAAATGGATGCTAACAAAATGTACTTCACTGAAAGCATGATTTCTTGCATGCGTTAAGAGCGAGGACTATTTTCTCACGACCATTGGTTTTGCGCCAGTTACTCTCATTTTTTCCTTCTCGAGCTAAAACGGAACTTTGCCAAAAGGAAGACAACATTAGCCCACTCTGAAACTATCAATATTAGACAACACCGGAAAAATCAAATAAAACATATGTTTTATCAGCTGTTGTAAGCTTCTTTGGATCATTTCGCGCTGAGAGCAGCGTCTCCCCAGAGCACAATTCTACCCTAAATCTCCCGTTTATTTTTCTCTCTGCTGTGAAAACACCCTCTTGTCTAATCGCCGAAGCATAGAGAGATGACGGACCTTCTTTTAGCGCGGAATGCGCGCAATTTGACAATACACGATAGGAATCTCTGGTTATGATATAAACAACTTAATTCGACGCCTTCAATCCCAGAAGATACTTTGGGCGATTAGTGTTATTAATTGGCATTTCACGAGGTGTGTAAGGACTTATTTCAGGGCGGGCGGGCGGGCCAAACGGTGTCTCCGTGTCAAGAGCGTGGTTGTTTACGACTACGCTAGGCACGTACACGAGCTTTTGCCTCGGTCATTGACGCTTATGTGGGGGTGGGGAGGCCGGTTAGCTGATAATTGGTACACATTTCGCAAGAAGTGCATTTGCCTTTGAGTATACAGTAAATTGAAACTAAGTCAAATTCGAGCACAAGAAGAAAGATTTGTGGATTTGGGGTTACCTCGTTTTCCCTTAAGTTAAACTGTTTTTAACAAGAAAGAGTGCATCACTTTGTTTGGTTTGTTTGTTGTTTACCACCATAAAAACGATTATCTGCATCTTATCCCTAAATTAAAAGAGCCTCTTCTTACAGCTGTCTGTTAAATTACGAGATACCAAAAAAGCGCTCTCCATTCCCCCCCCCCCCCTTTAATTTTTTTGGAACTCATATCTTTTTCTGAAGACCATTGATCTTGCGATCAGATTTTCACTTCTACAAATTGTTCGGTAAAATCATATAAGCCTATTTCTCCATTTCTTATAATGCCATTGAGATGGCAGATCTATTTTCAGCCGAAAATCTCAAGCTGGTTAAAACGCAGGCGAGAAAAATTAAGATCAGTGTTGAAAAGTAGGACACACAGCAGCTTTCTGCTTTGTATTTCCGCACACGGAAAAGGTCACACACGAGAAATGATGGAATTCAATCGGAAACAACAGATAGCTATATTAAAACGCGAAGTCACGACAGGAGTTTCCGATGAAACGAGCTCAAACTGAAAGGATAATCGAAATTACCTCGAATCACTGCCGTCCAAAGAATTTCTTTGAAAAACATTGATGCACTAAGTAGGTCGATTTAGATGCAGAATCCTCTTAATTCCTTGTTCAACACAACCAAACAGGCCACTAAAGCCCTTGAAAGTTCGCGAACCCATCAAACATCAGTCACGTTCTTTCGGTGCGTTGAAATAATTTTGTTTTCGTTTCTTCTGCTCGGTATGTCAAAAATGAACGCTTTTCGGGGCAGTTGCATTCAAAACAATTTCACAGCCAAACGCTTGATGCAGTCCGAGAGAGGTCAATCCTAGAAGACATTTGCAAGCATTTTTGTCTCAACTGTGTATAATTAGTCGGGTTGTTTTGAGTTTAAGTCGTTAATTTCAGGATCACGCTAAGTCAGTTTAACATGGCTTCCGTATGATTTATCATATGCTGGCGCCCAGCTGGGAAGCGAAATGAGTAATGTTGAGAACATTATTAAACCTTTTGTTCATGACATCATCTTTGAGCTGGCGCAGGATTATTGTTTAACGCTCTTGATTACTCACGCCTGTGACAAGCTTTATTCGACTTAAATTTAGATGGCGAGCTCGAGAATTCAATTTAGTTTAAGGGTAAACAATCCTTGTTAATACGATAGAGCCACTGAACTTCATCTGGTCTCAGCAGCACCGCATGACTAAATATTCAAGAAATTAAACCGCAAAAGAAGCATTAGGCTTTTCCAAACAGTTGTTTGGATTTCAATGCCTTTTAAAGGGAATTATTCCAACGTTCAAAGTTAAGATGTGCTATGGACAGGTTTCGTGACTTCAAAGTTCCGCACGAGTTCCCGATCGCGTGAGTTAGCATTTCATTGTCCACGACTTCCGTTCATGCATTAAAACGTCAATATACCGAATGCCTTCACTTTCTAAACCACTTGTGTTGTTTTTATATCAGATCCTGTTTCCTTACACGCTCTTATATATTTTTACTTCCATGCACTAAATTTACAAAAACGAGCTCAGTGTTAATGATACAAGGAGCATCAAATAAAACGAGTGTTGATCGTTCAATTACTAATTAATCCCGAAAACCCAGCGAAGCGAGAGATTCGAGGAAGTCTGCGGTAAAAAAGCTAAATTGTTATTACTATTGCCATTATTTGGACTATAATTAGAGTTCTATGAACTCTAAACTAAGATAATTTTCAGTTTAAGTCCCCTGATAATCAACGAAAACCGCCACCAATAAAACACGCATTTAAAATCATGACCTGCACATACATTTTGTTTAATATCTATTATTTTTAAGCAAGTGCTGTTTAAAACTTTCATCTCTCTGGTTTGGATGCTTATCTTAATAAATAAGGTTAAAATATTAAATGTACGGCCTTAATAGATTTCGCAATCACACCGTTTCTTCCATACATATTAGTTCAAATATAAGTAACTTAAATCGAAAGAAACAACGCGGCAAAGTAGTTGTTCCGTTATCGTTATACGAATTTACGATTTCGATCGCTCAGCCGTATACATTTCTCGTCTGAGTGGCACATTTAACTCCCAAAAGGTCTCAATTCTTGCAAAAATAAAAGTTGGGGGCAAAAATAACACCAACTTGGAATATGAACTGGAGGCCGTGAGGATTTTTTCCACACAAAACTCATGTGACATACAATAATATTAATACTGACGTTGCGTTAAAAAGAATTTACATTCACGCACAGCATGGTGTAAGTTCTGAAATCTCATTTCAACTTATTTTCCAAAGAGTCTGCAATAACAATAATAGTAATACATATACATAAATATCAATACTATATTCTTTAGCTCTCTTTCCATATTATGGTATTCCTCCAAGCTTACATATTTAATTTCCTCGTGGATTCTGGCATCTCGATATAGCGCCTATGCAAGAATTTGCCATATCTTGGCACGTAAACGAGCAATAAATAAGAAGGACTAATATTTGCGAATAAAAAATTTACACCTTTGGTTTAGCACTTTTCCTCTTTGGTCGACATAAAATCCGAGGTTCTCTTATTCTTACTTGGGTCGATGCAACCCGTGAATAGAAATTTTCATAACTGTTTTCGTATTTTGCCGTCGCTCTTTGAGGGAAAGTGTTAAAGCTCTGGGTGCATTGTCAAGCGCCTTGCATCGATTATTTTATGCGGCAAATTTTCTGACTTGGAGATTTCTAAAAGCGATCGAGTTTAAATGAAAACGTGCAAAACGTAACTGACTGCATATACGCGTGGAAACAACTAGTCGGCCTCCAGAGATAGTATTGAAAGTGTGGTAAATAAACAAACATCCACTCGTCTTGGTCTTTAAATTCTCGGCACAGGATCTCTAATGGCTTGTTAACCCTCAAACCACAAGTCAATGCCTTTTCTTGAGTCTGTGGATTAAATTCGCTGAGTGTGACTGACCAGGCAAAGAAAAGCAAGCCAGAGCAGACCACGTCACTGCGTAGTGTCATTTATGCTTTGCAACTTGGCTCATACCGGCTTCTCAAGTCTCTTGACGAGAACTTAATTGCCAAATGACGACCATTAAAATGAGAGTTACTAAGCAGAACATTCGCGTGATGCAGAAAATTAAGTTGTACAAAGTTATTTGAACTATTGAGTTTTAAGGAGAAACTTGAAAAGCGACCTTTCCAAGCTTAAACTAATGAGCTGAACGTTCACGAAATGATGTCAATTCAGTGCTGTAGAATGTCACTTCATTGTGGATAATATCATTTGATCAGTCATCGGAAAGGTCAGTACTGAGCAGAGCTTTCTTTTCCCAAATGAAAGCCCGTGAGCGATACTTCTTAGCAACGTCGTTTATTCGTGAATTTTCCACGCCATTGAGAGAACGTGTCACTTGAACCTCTGGCGCATGACACTTGCGATGATCGGGAAAGGCGTTCTTTTCCACTTTTAGAGTCTTTCTATGGGCATCTAAGAGTATTCTCTCCGCTAGTACGGTCTCCACACTCCTTTGGGCGTAGAGCTGCCGTTTCGTTCATGTAGTGCCGTATCTGAATGCGACACTTCGATTCCCGAGTGATGATTAACAACATGGTTTGGCATAGTGTCAATTGGTTCTTGTTTAAGCGCTATCATACCATGTCCATCGTTTCTCGACAGGCCGTTATACCCGCTGTTTAGATCCACGTTTCCAAGCGGTAAAGGTATTCTTTGCGGGCTTCCTATAGCCTGCCCAACCAGGGGCATCACTCCAGGCCTCGACAAGGGGAACGATACCCCGGTAGTGGTGTTTGCTTGAGTGATGGGCCCGACCATCGATGCCGACGTGGTTTGGTTTATGGGCATATTTCCTTTGCTCATGGGTGTCTGTTGTATAAACGGCTGCGGCCTGAACGTATAGCCGTTATTTACCATTCCGTTGGATAAGGTATTGTTGTTTAACATGGGTCCATTCATTACGGAGTTAGAGCCGGGTGCAGCGTTGAGTTGTTGACAAGCCGTAGGGAACATCCCATGCGCGGGGTCCATACCGGGTGACGAATGTACCCCAACTTGATTGATTCCCGCTCCGATACCGTTACCGTCAGTAACAGTTGTAAGAGTTGTATTCGACGTAGCTTGTGGCGACGTCCTGAACGGAAACTGAGCTATTCCTTGAAATCTGGGCTCCGTGTAGTGAGGTAGCATTGGTACATTGGCGTTCGTGTTCTGCAAATTCACTTGAGGTCTCGCCGCTGGAAGTCCGTTTAACGCCGAGAGATTCACTTGCGCTTCTGAAGGCGGAGGGTGAGGAGCAATAGGGCCAAAGCCTGGAAAACCGTGGAAGCCCCAAGTCGACGGCGAACGAATTGAATTGTTTTCTGTAGGACCAATAAAAAAGACGAAAAGCGATTAATTAAGATTTAGTAACCTTATTAAGTCTGAGAAAGATTTATCGAACCAAACGGTACTTGAGGATTACAAAACGATCAAGACATACGTGAGGTATTTAGTTGTCCCTTAGTTGCGGACTATTAGCCAAATGAAAAACAAATTTGGAGCCTAAAACGTTAAGATTTCAACAGAATCAAACAGCTAGGAAGGTAACCTAGATTCACTGGATGAAGAGCAAATTGTTGTTGTTCGAAACCGAATGTTACAAAACCGTCTAATTTTCGCGCCCTCTTCTTTCCGCAATAGACGTGGAGATTCATTGGTCGATTGTAGATTCAGATAAGAGTGTTCTAAAACTATCGCCTGATAGTTTAACTTGAATATTTTAAACAGTGGGCGAGACCTTAAACCACACAATTAGGAAGACTACATTTTGAACAATTAGTTCTCTGAAACAACTGCAATTAACTGGCCAAGATGGTTTACCGCATCGTATCTACGATCAAAACAGGACTTGCCCTTACATTTTGGAGCCATATATTTGAAGGGAAAGGAAATGTTGAAAGCTTGAAAGGAAATTGTTGAAAGCTTGTCTCTATTTTAACACTGAAAACCCAACAAGATGTTTTAGTGGACTTGAACAGCGCCAAAATCACTATTTTCTTTTTAAGAGCAGACTTTCAAGTATAAAATGGCCACAATTAGTCAAGGATGCATCTACAGCACACTGAGTAACGATCACAGTACTCACTAAATTCACTATATTCTGATTTCCGAGTCAACTGATAGCTAGAAACCAGTTAAGAAGAAAAGCATCGCTTTTAAATTTACTGTGACTGCCAGCTGATCATGGACAAGTCGTCACTGAATCTGCGACTGTAATCCCACTTGAAGAGAAAGTTTTTACGACGTAAAGTGAGACTTCATGGCTGCAAGCTCTTTTCGATTAAAGTTGATGCGTTCTGAAGTCTTCTTAGTATTACTTACATATGAAATTCAGTTTTATGAATCATGTATGCTGCTAATGAGTAAATATAAAGCAAGACGAAAGGAACACCGGCGGGTATTTATCTTGGGACACCGTGGCTCGATTATTGTAAAAGAACCCAATGATAAAAAAAACACAAACAAAAACATCGTTATTTGTACGTTAATCTACCTAGTAGGAAATAAAAGGAATTCCCCATTGTTTTCTTACGTCTAGACAGGAGAAAACGGCGTCAAAGTGTCCCTGGGAACCGGACAATTGAAACACAATTCCATGATCTTTAACTTCGAAAACCGGCGTGGAACCGCTACGTTTGCGCATGAAGATCTTCGTACTTCATTTCTAAGTTACCGCGAAATCATTACATGTACACGCTCTCGACGCTTAAAAAGCTAGTGTTATAATAAGGAGCTTTTCTTTATAAAAGGAAACAGAGTTGTTATTCTGCCGAAACGATTCCGGAAACCGACGTTAACTAATTTCCGAGCGTTTCCTCGTGTCCGGCCTTCTCATTCCCACGCTTAAGCATACTTCCAAAAATTGACAACGAACAAAGGAAGCAATAAACTTATGAACAAAAGGTTCTACTTGACTTCAAAACAAGATTGGAGGAAGGGTGCTCGTTTTAGTCAATCCTTCGGCTCTAGAGAGAAACCCCTGGAAAATCATTCAGTTAACTTCAGTGATATCTTTTTCAGGCCGGAACAATTGTCCTGTGACGCTGCGTTTTTGAAGATGAAATCGGGAAATCTGTCAGTTCGATGATTAAACAAACAAGACACTGGGCAGTCTTTTTCTGTTGTGATGGTCATTTCTCGACTTTACAGAAAATGCGCAAAATCAATCAGAATCTAAACTCAAGCTAACTTACCGGGATTTAAAGCACTGAATGCCGAGCTTGCATCCGGTGGGAGCTTCACGGGTTGCAATGGGCCGGGGTGAAGCTCGGTAAACGGCCCAAAACTGTTGTCCCTTATGGAACGGCGGAGGCCTTCAAATCCGAGTTCTGAAAGGCGATCGGAAAAGTGAAATTGTTCGTAGGCGTTTGCTTGGTCTCTTTCATCTGAACGAGTTCGGTGTCCTGTCAAAAAAGAAACGCATTTCCTGTTATGTGGGCGAAAGGCGCCGGTTCTGTGTTATTGCTGTTGCTGGTGAATGCATGTGCTACATGCTTAGCTTCGTTTGAAACTGCGTCCCGATTCATCGGGACATGTGGCAAGGGAGGTGATTTCTCTCGAAACTCGCAAGTATATTTCAAGACTTGATTTGTCACACAGGCTTAGACAACGATGAATATTCGAAAGATGTAAAGGAATCCTCTCTTCAATGGCCGATCGTAAAACTCAGTTCAGTCTTGATTTGCCGTGGAGCAAAGAGACTAACGCTGTGCAACACTAGATTTGATTTGATTTCCTTTTGTCAAAACGGTTTAATATGCAGTTAGAAGTATGGAACTGGGGCCAGTCGTGTTCAAAATCACAAACATCAGTTAACAAAAACACAAGTTCCGAACTGACTTAGTTTACTTAAACGACACACCCCGAGATTCGTCACATATTCTGGCAAGAGACTCTCTAGCATCCGACAATTGAATTTCAAGCAAATGTTAACGATTTCTGTTCAGAATTCTTTTCTGCGTTTGGCAATTTCACTGGGACCTTGTATTCCAAAGAAGCAAGACCATGGAATACAGTTCGAAAGAAACCTTTCCAAACAGTGACCTACACGGCTACTGGATTCTCAATGAGCAATGGCATTTGCTTGCGGCATTTCTATTTTCCATCCTGTTTGGCAACAACGAAATACCCCAGAAAGACGAAAAAATTCCAATTCGCGGTAAACGGATGCTCGTGGTCGCACAAAAACGTTCGGAAAGCGCGTATAAGTTTGCGCACCGAATGACGCTCTTAGCAAATGAATTGTCTTTGATGTATCAAATCCAAAACAGCACGTCCATTCGTCAATAGGAAATCCACATTGATTCAATCAAAACGCAAACAGTAGGAAGCTAAAAGTATTATCCGCGTGGTGAGTCATACGGGGAAATCTTTGTGACTTAATGACATTAAAAATGTGGTCGAGTAAAAACTAAATTCAGCACGGAATTAGCTGCTAAAAATTAGAATATAAGCGTTATTTCGGATAGAAGTATTTTACAATTTTATTTGCTTTGTAGCTAATCCAATGCCAAGATCTTTGGCTTTACGTCTCTATCGTTTGGGATGCCGACAATTTGACACAGCTAGCAATGAAACTAATATGTGCTTTGTTATAACAGTTACTCTCACAGTAACGTGCGCTCAACTTAAGTAAAATTATCTTATTAACAAACACCAGATCAGTCTGAAGTAGAAAATAATTCACAAGAACGAGACTGGCGAAGACACTTATGTTTGGCCTTATACAGGATATCTTAAATGACTAAAAATTTTCCAAGCTTCTCAATTTCTTGGCAATACCGAGAACGCAAAAGATATCGGCAATTACTACATTGCATACTACTTAACAACTTTTCCACATAATCTGGATTTTTGCGCAGGACAGACGACAAAAAATATGGTTTGAGGGAGGCTTCCCTATACAGATGGAAATGAAATTAAAAGATAACAATTCTCTGAATTTCTAATTAGCCAATTGGCATATGTTTTCTTGAAACCGAGTGAAATTGAACGCCCTCATGATGGCCAAAAAACGGATACCAAATTCTTGAAGTTCAAATCTACCAGAATTGCTCGTGGTTCTGTATGATGGTATAAATTTAATATGATTTCAGTTGAGGTTTCGCCCTTAAGATGAAACTTCACCAAAATTGCCCCTAGTGGTGGAAAGCAACATTATATTCCAAGGAATGGTTTACACACTTTTTCAACCTAATATAGGTAATTTTCAAACACTGATCTTCTGTTTTGTGGTTTGAGGCTGAAGTTATGGATTGTGAGGTAAGAATGGGACTCCAAAAGAGTCAATACAAGGAGTGCATATTGTGGTTTTTCCCATGCAAACTTTTTTTGTTTCACTTAAATCTTAAGAGAAAAAAATGCACATGAAGTGAAAGCTATGCTCCTACTGAAAAGTTTGATACACAGACCTGGAAGGCCGTGTTGAAACATTAAACTATCCTTTGACTGATTTTAAAAGGGTATATAATTTCCAAGAAAATACACCCAAAATACCAAGAGTGAGATTATTGAAATTCAAATTCGTCCTTAAAAGACCTTATTGAATTTTTTCAACATCTGGCTTTTAATTGAAATTTTTTTTGGAACACAGGGCTTCTGTGTTTGTCATAAAATATTAACAATATAATACCCAACTGTGACAGAAATCTTTCTTATCCGTAATCAAACTGTCAATTCTTGACCACTTATGTGCATAGCTATGGCCTTGCTTCAAATTACCTCTTTTGTTTATCAGAGAACAAAACCATGAATTTTGATTTTTGGATATCTCTATGATATGGTGGTTTCAAGTTAAAAGTTCCAATTTTGACCTTGGAACTATGAAATATAGATTTTGTTGACACTGGTGGCTTTCAAAAAATTACGTCAAATTCCTGACCACTTTCCCAAGGAAGAAAATTAATTGACCTCTGAAAAGCTTAAAAGCAAGCTGTGTTCCATGCTTTTGATGAAAAAGTGAGCTATTTTTTGTTGTGTTCAACAATTAAAGCAATTAGAATGTGATCAGGTAAAAAAAAAAACCATTTTGAAGGCATGCTTAGAAAGTGGAGCAATATTTCATTTACTCCAGTGAGAAATTACAAATTAAAACACATAAGAGAGAAATCAATTACTGTACTAATTTAATTTAAACGGGGACTCAGAAATGAAAATTGAACTTTTTTCCATAGAACAAAATCAGATAAAGACCAAAACTAAAAACTAATTACTCAATTTTACCACAGCCACATGCTTCCGAAATTGAAAAATAAACTCAACACATTTACTCAAATAATTGTGTTTGCCAGGGAGTTCAGTGTGACCATAGAAAATGTACACTACTTATTTGAGTTCCGATTTTGGATCTTCCTGCTTTCTTTGTGTCAAAACCTAAAGACATCCAATTTCAAAGCACCTCTTTTTATCTGATTTATTAGGTGGATTATGAAGATAGAATTGCTATTAAATTAACAAATGTATTTCTAAAAGCCTCTCTGAGGACAGGTGAAGAGGGGGGCATTCCAAAATTGCCACCTGTCTAGCACCTGCAATCTGCATTGTATGGAGTCTTAAAAACAAATGATAATCTATTCAATTAGCCATGTAACCAATGGCAAGTGCCCGTTTTATGAATCATTAATTGAAAATTAAACATTAATCATTTTCCCGCGTATCGCTGAAGTCATTTGTCCCCGCTACGCGTGGCAAGTTCATAGAAGGAGACAACGGGATAGTTCGTATTTATCTAAACACTGCCTGTGTTTATTTGCGGTTGAGTCGGCCTGTATTCTTGAATCTAAACAACATAACAGCACCCGTTTCAAGACGAAGCCGCAATTTTTTTTATCTACTCTTGGGTTTCGCCTGTATCGGGAAAGTCAGGCCGTTGCGGCTAAAACACTACTGTCAGCCATCCTTCGGAATGAGGTTGTTGTGGCCGCGAATACCTCGACATATTAAAAGCTAAAACCAGATCCATAAGGATTCTTCCATAGACAAGATACTTATCTCCTGATATTGTATTAATTTTCAAAATCAAATCAACGTCGGAATCAGAATTTTAAATTCTTTGAACAGAGGGGGGACAAGTAAACTTATATTTTTTTTCCCAATCTAGATTGGTTTTTTTTTTTTTTTTAAATGGGCTGAAAACTGAAAACAAACGAAGTCAAAGGGCTGGTTTATTTATTTAATTTACCTGACACAGCAGAATTGGGTTATGGAGTTTCAAAACGCATGAACTTCTATGGGGTCGGGTGAACCACAAACGCATTTGTCAAACAATGTAAGAATCAGGAAGAGATTTTGTGGAAAACTTACTGCGTGGTTCGCGCGGTCCATCCACGGTCACTTTAATAGCCCTGCAGTATGTAGCGACTTGAGGCGGATCGGTCCGCACCGTTATTGTCAATGTAAAGGTCTTCCCTAAAGCACAGACAAAAATAAAAATAAATATAACATTGTGTGAAAATAATCTGGATGAAATATAAAGGAATATGTTAGCTCATGCCGATTTTTTTCCTTCAGACGGACAGTTGAAATTGACAAGCTAAGTCGCAGCCTATACAATACATGACATGTTTTCACGAGTGGATGTCGTTTTCTTTCCAGATGGCTGGTTCCATACTGAATGCAAGTGAAGCCCTATCTATCTACATTATTGCGTCAAGGTCGATCCGCACTACGGCACGTTTCTCCGCTTACCTCTTCCGCTGCGACCTACAAATCGCAAATCGTTGAAGCGGGCAACCTGATTTTTCATCACGGCGGTCGCATTTCGGAGTTCAGCAGCAAAATTCTCGTCGTTACCAGCAGCAATCGTGACGAGAACTCCATCTGGAATATCGCCGAGCGCTACAACTTTGAAGGCGACCGGCAGAGTCTTGTTACATCTCCAATGCGATGGCAACACGCTACAAACAAAGTTCGGAGAATCGGTTTTGACGAGCTCGCCTGGGTATTCGGCTAGCGCTTCAATGAGCGATCGCTCGCCTCTAATTTTTCGTGGTCCCGCACTTTCTGCGGCAGTGGTCATGGTTGTCCAATGTGTAAACCACAAGAGTGAGCCACCAGAATATGCGCGGCGAGTTTGGCACTACCGGACGATCGAATGAAATGAAATGCTTTTGGCCAACCACTCCCCTGCGATTTTGACATCTGTTGTCTACCTACTTGTTTTGCGTTTTTGTATGATGTACAAGTTATTAACCAATCCTGGTGGGCAATTATGCCAAGCCCCACGCCCACTGTTGGCATTCAGCCAATCAATTCACGTAGCACGCATTCCGATGAATTCTCTTAACATTTTCTCGAGCGTTCTTGTGGGTTGTTGCGTTCGCGAGTATCATTGTTTTTATGACAGTGAAGAACTCGACTGCGGCACATTTCGCCAATTAGCAGGGTACCGTCGTTGAAACACGTGGGGTCTACAAATAGGGAACAGTGACTTTTTTTATTGAATCAATAAACGACGATGATGGAGTATGTTGTGACGCTTGGCTAGTTAATAACGCGAGAGCACTCGAATGATTCATAATACGTAAACAGGCGCATCCCTTAAGCGAGAGAAATAGCACCCACTCGACGGAGGAGCTATCAAGAAGATGGGCAATATCGAAACAAAATTGAACTCAACAATATTCCACACAGTGCGTCATTAGGAATAGGAAGTTTAAGTTGCTATAGAATTTCCGAATCGCCCGCACAATTCCCGTTTTTCGACCGAACAGTCATTCCGCGCTGTAATCTGAGAGATTATGTCAGCCTTTATCAGGTTATATTTTCGTAATCTACTACGTGTTGATTTCGGCAAGAGTGAAATTTACATGCTCGGGCAGCGCCGCCGTCTGTTTGTTGATTCGCTGTCAATTTTCGCGCCCTTTTATTGAAGCATTGTGGGAAAATAAACCGTTTCCGGTTGTGTATTGGGTTTTGCTGTCATCCGTATTTTGGTCGCAATTTGCTTGAGGGACATGACAAAATCGAAATCCAAGAGCAAAAAAAGCGAGAAAGGGAAGGAAAGTAGCAACTTGTTAAACTCCAGTGATAGCAGAGTGAGTATTATGTGTGAAATTTAGGCATAAATGTTGATGAAATCGCTTCAGTTGAACGCCGCCATATTGGATGTGTTGCTTTCGCAGCCGTAAACGTGATTATAAGCTTGTTTTCTTGTCGGTTAGATGTACGCTAAACCTTTCGTGACAACTAAGAACTAAGAATGTGACCTTGCAGCGTACCTGAGCGTATCGTCAGGATTTAATTGAATTTTGAATTCGATGAATGCAACGGTTTATTCACAGACTAACTGATTGATTTCCGGTTGACAGCCACCAAGCTCTTGTGATTCACGTCCGCCGACTCCAGCAATTCAAAGTCCGGTAACCTTGAGTTCCAGACTACCCAAGCCATGGTTTCAAAGCGAAATACTAAGTATGATGTAAGTAAACGGAATATCAATCTCGGATTGCTGTTATAATCTCATTTTAGCCGCAAACACGGAATCATTCGCGGCCGCGAAAGGTCGCAGTCTCGTTGCAGCGACAATACCTTCGCGGTTGCAGATAATTGCTCTGCAAACGTGTTTTTGTTGAAGTTTTAACCGCCTCGGATTTGATAATGACCCATCCATACAACCACGCGTTGATGACAATACACTCAGTATATAAACACATCGACGCTGGAGGTCGAAAACCACCACTTGTTTACAATCGTGTTAAGAGGTTGACAAAATGTATCACTTCTTTTTGTGTTCTCTCACACGCGGATCCGCGAATATTTAATACCGTGCCCTTACGTGTGTTTCAAACCGCGGTTCGTTTGTCGCTGTTTTTTTTTTTTTTTTTTGACGCTGGCAAAAAGGGAAGCCGAAACGCGCCGAAATGTTTGAAATCAGCTCATCACAGCGGTTTTTTCGCGATTTCCTGACGCCAATTGTTGAGCAGAATAATAGCTCTTTAATTTTTACGCGACGATTCATGACAGCTTCGGATAATGTGTTGTCAATGATTTGCCTTTAGGTCAGGAAGCAAGCACTGACTTACAATTGACAAAATATTTTCCCACGAAGAAGCCGCAAAACGTTTGTGACAAGTGTAATTAGGACCGCAATAATGTAGCCGCGGTTTGTTAGAGAATAGAGGTTATCAATAAAAGGACGCTTCTGTGTGAAAACTCAATTGCGTGAGAACATGGCTGTTTGCTAAACCAATGAGGCGTTCGATTCAATTAGCGCCACGTGTAGCAAAATGGATGGCACAACGCAAAAGAATCCCAAGGTGTAGACCGACTCCAACGTAATGTGGGGTTTCCCGAAACGGTGTGACGCTACATTGCACGTAAAGAATTCCAATAAGGTCCCTATCTCTGCCATTTAGTAGTTACAAGAGCGTTCTATTTGTTGACAAATGGGCGTAATCGGCATACATGTAAATTGAACTCAATTAGAGTTATTTTCAAGTTCGAGGTGTTCTTAGCACTGCCCAGGCATAAACCAAAAAGGTTCGGGGTTATTTTCTCGCACCTAGAGTCTTAAGCTCAAATAGAAAAGTCCATCTAGCATTCGCAATCCAGCTTTAGTTCTTGATAGTGATTAAAAAATAATAATAGCATATTGCATGTGTTCTTAAAGGTTAAAACTAGCCTTTTGAAATAAAGCTATCATACTTTTGCTACATTTTAGTTTAAGGTGGTCTGATCCTTTTATGCATAATAAGCAGATGACGTCATTAACATAATTTGCTTAATGGGGTTGCAGCTAGGTTTAGATTCATGCTGAGTGGCCAGAAAAGTCTCCATTACCAAGACTATCATGCAATTAATGCAATTAAGCAACTTCGTTTTCATAAAATACCAACACTTAATTTCATGAAAGCTTATAAAAGTTGATCATCTATCTTCATGGGATTATCACTATCAGCAACTTTTAATAACATAAACTTATTTCAAAACAGCAGGTCCTGAAATTGGGACAAGTTTGTCTTCTATGCACCTAACCCCCCTTCTATGAAGTTGTAAAGTAAATATGATTGATGCAATAACATAAACTTATTTCAAAACAGCAGGTCCTGAAATTGGGACAAGTTTCTCTTCTATGCACCTAACCCCCCTTCTATGAAGTTGTAAAGTAAATATGATTGATGCAATGTCATTGCAAGGAGAGGGTTCACAATATATAAAATATTTGTTATTGTTTGGCTAAAAATTCTTGTCAACATGTCTGGTTTTTAAGTGGGACTCTATTGAAAAAAGATCAAAGGGGTCTTAATGTATAGGTGGGGTAGGAATATTTTTCCCTTAATTGTTTTGTCAAAACAAAACTCCATTAGAGATTGTCAATGTGTTGTATATACAGTTTTAAGAGTATTTGAAAGATAATATATCAAGTAAGGTGGCATAGAAGAATTTAGAACAAACCATCACTGTTTTTCTTTAAGAGGAGATCAGAAGGAAAGCTCTAAGGTGCAGGATTGTGGAAAATCATTTGGATCTCATTTTGTATTTCATTGACAAATTGCAGAGCACCTCTCATCAATTCCAGCTTTGCTCTTACAAAAAAAAGTTAATCATAATTTCTCTACGATCGTGCACCTCACTCATGAAGTTATGTAACTTAAAGGGCTAAGGTGAATAAGCTAAAGAATATAATAATTATCTCTTGGCAGACAGCAGATGATAGGTAGATTACATGATTACATGTAATTTGAAAATCTCTGTTCTGACAATAGTATAGGGACTGCTGGATCCAAACAAACCCCAATTTAAAGAACAGAATTTACATAATTTCAGCTCCAGGTGGAATGCCCCACAGGAAGTGACGTCTAAATCACTTTTTAAATGTTTCTCAATCAGTTCATTTATTTTAGCGAATTTCTTCATTGATTGTGTTCCTTGTAAATTTTCCATCAAAATGTAGGTTCGTGACTAATCTCTTGTCTGTCCTTGGTTAAGTTTGATACCTCAGAAAGAGTTTACTCCCGTCAACAGTGCTCTAATGATGTAAGTGCTTACCCACTTCATTCACTGAATTCAATCAATTTTAGCATTCTGTGCCCATTGTAGCTTGTCTTGTGGTCTGACAATTGTGGTTTTTGCAGTTTGGTATTCCTGACAGTTTGTCTTGTCACTAGTCTGACTTTTCAGCAATTATGAGCTGATTTAAACTGACAGAGAGAAACATTTAGCAAATAAAGCGTTCCCAGCAAAAGTGTCATTAATGAGTGGTCTTGATCAATTTTATGGAGTGAACTGCCCCATGCTGTCTGTTAAAAATGAGGGCACGAGGATAAAAAGACAACCCCCTCCCCTCCCAATTTTTTTTTTCACATTGGTTTGTGTTTGTCTGCATACATCCCTTTTACTAATCAAGTGTGGGGGTCATGATGTAAGTTATGGCCTGCAGTTTTTCGACTGAAATTTATGGCCTCAGCACGAAGCCATGAACTGAAGTGGAAAAACAAGGTCTGGCTTCCGCAACTTACAGATGGAGAAAAAATGGTTAGCTGGGAGCAAACCCTGTTAATTGATAGACTGCATGTTGAGGGGGTGGAGACCACTATCTTGGACAGAATAAAAGGAGAAATTATAGGATCCCCTTCCCCCAAAGTCAATGATGAATCCATTTTTCCAACACTGAAATCGAGCAGATAGGTTATCTTAATAAAGTCCAATGATGTCATCGCAAGGTCATGCTTGAGATGCTTTGTTCTTGTTTTGTGCCCTCCTGTGTGGCAGGTTTGAATTACATGCGAGCTAATCAAGGGGATTTTATTTACTCTCAAATGAAAATTACCTGCAGGGGTAAATAGCATTAAGGAGAGAAAGGACAATGTATCTGTGTGTCTTTTTTCCATGGGCCACCCCTTTGCATTTTTATTAAAAGTTTACAAAGATCTGCATAACTACATGAACCACTGCTGTCCAACTATCCTTGACCTTAAGTTGCCTGTTCTTTAATTATCTGTGTAGTTAATTTGCTCTCTTATTCTTGGAGGACTTGTTATGTAACTCAAGCTATTTTAGTTAGGACTATAAAAAAAAATAAAAATTAATTCAAAGTAAAAAACGTTAGTCTGTCCCATTACAAAATGTTATGATTCAATGCAGACTTGAGCAGAGCATTGAGAGGACTATCATATTATTTTACCATTTTAGACAGTGCATTGCGTGCCTACAGTTTTTGGTCATTTTTGCCAAAGTGTACACGTGCAGGAATTTGGTGACCCGATAACCTTTGTTTGATGAGGGATGCTCTATTTTAAAGTCCTTTCAGGTTGGGATTTGATGATAATTGAGACAGAGTTTTAATATAAACCAATAAAACTATTAGGAAAAAATTTAAACTATGGGGGTCTGTGTCAAGGGGTCTTAAAACTCTGATGTTGAGCTATTAAGATGCCTGCATGCCTTCTAGATTAAGATTGTTTGGAATATCTGATATTATGCATATTTTAGAGATTATTGTGACAAGTTCCTCTTTGTTTTGCTAAGCTGTATTGATCCACTTGTGTTACCAGATTGTGATTAAATCGCCATCAAAATGCCCCATCCTATTTTTAGCTCAATCGTTTAATCTTCCTCCTATGCAATATTTATAGCTGTGGTAGCTATTGCATGTATAGTTTGTAGGTAAAATGTGTAATTTCAGGTTAAATTGTTTTGACTTTGAATGAGTACCAGACAATGGAAAATCACACTGGATTGAAATATCTCTTAACTTGTGTAATTTTTACATGCAACATGTTATTCATGTCATGGCCATTACCTTAGATAGCTGACAATTTTTTGATAACTTTGTACAAATTGGACACAATATGGATTGCTCACCAGTAAGTGTTCTTTTTCAAAAGTTGTGTTGTCTACGTGCTTGTGGAGTGATATTAGGTGCCATGTGTATAGGACTTATTAAGCACTTTGTAAAGTTGAAGGTGAAGGGTTTTCAGTGAAATTATAAGTGGTTTCCTCCCCAGCTCTCTTTGTCAATGAGCCACCTTGACCTCAAGTGAGAAGAATTAACATTACTTTACAACTATAGCATTTCATTTTTAACCACAACAGTGGAGTTAACTTACAGTGCCAAGAGGAAGTATGGTTACAGGATTCCATATAAATTATGATTATGATTGGTCACAGACTTTAGGACAACTTTTATGCACAGATTTAAGGGTAATCAGTGGGAAATGATTATCAATCCTTGTGGCCTTTATTTCAGGGGAGGGGTAGCTAATCACTGGGAAATGTCTATCAATCCTAGTGGCCTTTATTTCAGGGGAGGGGTAGCTATGGATTTTGTGTTTTGTAGGTGGGTGCTCTTACATTCAGCTCTCAAATTGTGATTAGCTACGTACATAAAAACGATAAGACTGTGAGTGTGAAATTATGAACTACTCCTTTTTTTTTTCAATAATAAGTTATCATTTGACTTACAATCATTCCGAACTCTGAAATACTTGTAAAAGTGAATCTTCACTCTTGAGTGTTATCCGGCTGTCATCTTAGACTACTTTCTGCCAATATTCAGGTCACATAGCTCAGCAATACCAGCCAGGATATTATTGATATTATTACAATCTGACATTTTGAATTGGTGTCATACCTTCGATCATGTTTTCCTTTACCTTTGAGGCTCCCTGTTGGGCTAACAAGAATTGGACAATGGGGAGTTTCATTTGACCCCAGATTTTAATGTTGATTCTCGTGTTTTTTTTTTTTATTTCTAAGTTCCCTTGTCATGATCCATCAGAGGAGGACTGTTTTCTTTGCAAAGACTGTGACTAATTTTGTATTGGACTTCAACTTGTAGAACATTAATTTTGCAACATAGTGTCATGTAATTACCGACAGGACCCCAAAAGCATGACCGCTTTCCACTGATTTATATTTTTTCATGTGCACACGCTATCCAATCAGATGGGAAGAAAAGTCATCATACATTTCTGATTGGATAGTCTACATGAATGAAAGAATGTGAATTAAATGAAAGTGATAGTGAATTAAATGAAAGTGATAGTATCATTACTGCATTTTGACTTACAAGTTTGAGAGTTCACCATGAAATTGACCAAACTTTTTTTGAAAAACTTTTACAGTAGAAGTTGCAGTTGTAAGTTTATTTGTCGCAATAATTATTTCTATAACAACTAACTTTAGTTAAAGATAATCAATGATTAAAAAATTATTGATGAACACTGTTGTCAGTAATGTGCATAATTTTTAAAAAGCATTGGTACAATAAGTACACTTATTTTTGGGGGATGTTTTAAAGTTTATTTATTAGTTGGTGATGGAAAATTTTTCTCTCATATCAGGTATGCATTTGGTGACTCAAGGAAACCTTCTTCAGAGTCAGCTGCTCTCATTGAACAAATTGTGCACTCACAAATGGCAAACATGGTAAGGTGGTTGAAGAATTCATCAGGGAATCATGTAAGGTCACATGTTACTAAGGTCATGTTTTTTTGCAGGGATCAACCATTTCAAGCAGAACTGGTTTTGTTTGATTTTATCGATGTTCCCAATTTAGAACACCTTTTTCAACCATTTTTGGTTGAACCACAGTGTGTTCTGACTGGGTACAGGCATTCCCAGAGCTCTTAGCCCTCTTTTCCTAAGCCCGGTTGTCAGGATGGCAAAGATTTTAATGGGAAAATGACGACACACAAAAACTTGATGCCTACTAACAGATCAGTGGATGCTACCCATCATTTTCAACCAAGTTAATTTGTGGCTGGTTGAAAAAGTTGATCAACCAAACCATCCCTGAGAAACGTTTTTTTTTTTTGCCAATTGAGCACGAAAAAAACCAGTGAAGTCAAGCAATTGAACCAAAAATAGTTAATCCCAATAGAAGACTTAAGCCTAAGCTTAATAACTGGTTGTTACAGGCTATGATTACTGTTGATGATGTAACATTGTTCTTGAATAAATGAAAAAAAGAAAAAAAAAACTGGTATAATGTACACGTCTTTTCCATTGCCAACATCTCTGGTTGCAATGTGATGGTTTGGGAGAAGGGGGTCATATTTAGAGCTGAAGCTTTACTAGAAAAGTGTAAAACTAAGTTAGATTTGGAGCCATAAAGATGGGGGAAGGTATTTGTGAGGTGAATCCATAAATTGAAAAACAAATGGTACGGGTATCTTGTTTTTTCCTTGTAAACTTTAAAATGCAATGCAATGCAAAAAACAAGGCTTTATTGATTACCACCGTCAGAATGTGACAAGTGTGTTTAAAAGAGGAGGTCTGGATTTATATTATCAGAGAGACAGTGTCAAAGGGATACCCCATGTATTTTGTCATAATCTCACTACTTGCAGTACTACTATTTGACAGACAATTAATTTACCTGGTCTCCTAGCCATTTCCCTTCTTCTCATACCCTCTCACAGTAGTACTTTCTTTCATTCCTTTGCCCCAGGGCTGTCCAGGCCCACTGACTGGTCTGGCTTATGAGAAGAAGGGCTAATAAGGGGTTATCAACCTCAGCTGGGGTCTTGATAGAAGTGAGTATTTTTAAAAGAGGGGTGCATGAGGGTGGCTTCATGGAGTTGCATGGATGTGATTGTGCACTTTCACTTAAAAACAAACAAACAAGCGAACAAACAGAAAGGGTGGTGAGATTTAATTTAAAATGGCTAGCACTCTCTAATTTGAAAGAAGGCAGACCCTTTTCCCTTCCACTTTTCTCCATTTTCTTTAGTTTATTTATTTATTTATTTTGTACTGGTGAGTGCTATATATTTAAACCTCAAGAATTATTCGTTAACCATTATAACACGACTGTGATAAGCTAAGGCCACCTCAAGTTTTTAACAAGCACTCTTCAGTTATTCAGAGGTCCTTCTGCTGTGCCTCCATTCTGTCTCATTAAACTTAGCCTGTGATGTTTTGCTTTTCCTTGGTAACAGGTTGTGCGAGCAGCCGAGGTGACAAATATGAGGGGTGGTAGATTTATGAGTGTTGAGGACATCATCTTTTTATTGAGGAAAGATAGAGTAAGTTGAATTGAGGCAGGGAGAGATCTAAATGATAAGAAGTAATTTTGTGTGAGCACAAGGACCATTGAGCTCACCATTAGTGACAAAGGAGCGGATGAGGTAAGACCTGCTTGAAACACCTGGACTGGTACAAGTTTGTGTGGAGTTTTATGTAGGCTTGTCAGACATCTCTTTAGACATTGTTTCACCTTTCTGTATTTGAAATGTGCTGCAAGCTGGAGAAAATACCACCCTGCTCGTTTTGATTTTCTCTCCATGTCTGTCTGGCTCCCTCTGAACTGTTTTTTTTTTTAATCTATCAGGACAACAAATAATGTAGTTAGTGGTTTGGGGTGTGAACTTGAAATGGCATGGTCTTACAGTGAAAGATGCTGCAGGTCAGAGCAGGCATTCAAGGGCAGTAATAATTATCGTTCTCTGTTGAATATCGGCAACACAAAATTAGTTACGGAACGCATATACTTATTGTTCTTAAACCGAGCTGACACATGATAAGCCCACAAGAAAACCACAGACCACAAAAATGATTGCTGCTATGCCTTGTGGTTATGCAGTTTGTACTTGATTGGTTGTCTCTCCCAACATAATAAACACTCCAAAAATAATTCTCATTTTGACAGTTTTGACCAGTATATGAGGAAATGATATTGTTTTTTAATAATAAGATGCTTTATGTT